>CAUYPK010141229.1:0-15748 GCA_963574355.1 Loris lydekkerianus | reverse complement strand
GCACCCACTTTTTGAGCTTTTTGACCTTTCCAATACGTTTTAAACCATCAAAAACCACATGGGAGCTGACACCCAGTTCTTCCGCCATCCCACGCACCGTTTGTGATGGGTCAGTTTCCACCAGGGTCCTCAAATCCTCGTCCTGGATTACTCTACATCGACCACTTCGGGGCTCATCTTTGAGGCTAAAATTTCCGGAACGAAATTTTGCAAACCAACGTCGAACAGTGCATTCATTAACACTATCACTGCCAAATGCCTGGTTAATTTTTTTGGGGCTGTTTCGGCAGCGCTTTGGTTCAATCTGAATTCGTAGAGAAAGATTGGCTGAAAATCGCTTAATGACATCATATAGTAATAGGCTGAAAAGAATTAAAAAAATTAAAAGTAGAAAAAATGAACAGCATCATGTATAGAGTACAAAATTCTCCATCAATTAGTATATACCACAACACAGTAGAATAAATATTTATTGAGATATGGAGCTACAAAAACACATGACATTAAAACAGACAAAACTTTTGAAACAACCTAATAATACCATGGTTGTTGAGACCTATTACCTGAATTAGTCCAAGGACAGGAGACTGCATTGGTGGGTCAACCCTTGTCAAAGCTTGCTGTTACTATAGACTATAAAAGGAATACTGCAGAAGTTAAGAAGAAAATTAGCAACATTTCCAGCAATACTAGCACAAGAAACTCAAAGGCAATAAAGGAGAGGGTAGTTTTGAGATAGTTACAAGCTTTCTGGCTAGAACGATTCATTAGGGCCTGGTACACATGGTCATGAGTGACTGGAATTCACAAGTTTGAAATATTTCCTTAGATGAGACAATAGAAAGAACATTCCAAGTAGAAGGAATGATATTGGGTCATTTTCATATTTTATTGGTCAATATCTAACATCTTTGTTTCAGCCTTCTTGATGCAGCCCTATTTTTATAGTTTGTGGGAGGAATGTGTTGAGAAAGAGTGGATGAGCGACCATGTTTTCTTTTCTTTTACTATAAAGCCCTCAGGGGCTGTGTGTTTGTCTGAGCCAGCTGTCAGCCAATTAGAGTTTACTGCTGGGAAAGAAGCTGAGAAAGTTAATCCCGCTCCTTCAAGGCATAGTTAGAAGGGAAATATGAATCTTAAGTAGCCCATGTTATCTCATCAACTGAGAACCAAGAGAGAGACTAGTTAGGCAGGAAGAGGAGAGGACAATTTTAATGGGATCGTTTAAAGAGGAAAACCACAGCATATCCAGAAGAAGTCATTTCTTTCCCTTGGCTGTGCATTGAGGGACGGGGGGAGCATTTAATGAGTCGATACAGTATAAAGTCCCCTTCTTTGGTATTGTTTCACTGATAAAAATTGCTACAATTTAAAGATTACTGCCCTAGAAATCAGGTGCTTGGTATCCCTCAGTATCTTCTTCCAGGGTTACTGACCTTTCAAAAGGCCCTTTCCCCTCTCTGGGTTTGTGAGTCCTATGCAAGAGAAGGATAAGAATGACTGCTGTGAATTCTTTAAAGCAGTGATGATGTATCTGTTGAGAAATGAAATCCCCTTTGGAGCACAATGATGTACTTAACCAACACCTATTCTATTTGATGTCATTCTCATCTGGGTCACAGTCCTTAGAGTCAGAAAGCTGTTAGGAATCACTTGGTGGTGGCAGATACCTCCCTGCATGAGCATCATCCAAAGAAGCTTTTTAGAAATGTACATATTGAGTCCTCACTTCTGCAATCTTCCAATTGGGTTGATCTTGGGTATTGACAGAGAGTCTAATTTTTTTTTTTTTTTTAATCTCTCCTAGATGATTCTGATTCTCAGATTTGGTAACTGTTGATCTCATCCAACTGTTAATTACTATATGGAAGGTAACAAAACTTCCTTAATTGGAAGAACTGAGCAAATTTTAGCCAACCAATCAATTGTCTGGAAGTGTGAATCCATAACAGATACTAAGATATTATGTGGGTACTAAAATATCACTGAAAATCTTAAGAGATTCTATGAAAAATTCTCTCTAGGAGTACAAAAGAAATGTAGTAGGGGTGCAGAAGAAATACTTGGCAACTAATTTTCTGTAGCGTTTAAGAGTAGGGAAAGGGAAAGAGTAATACCATCATGTAGTGTTTGTAGCCACACAGGACCTCTGAGCTTTCCACTGTGGAGACCATCCCTTTATTGCACAGAGACTAACAGATCTGCAGGCTGGACAGTCTGATCAGTGATGCTCCTTCTCCCTTACCCCCGAACAGAGCTCTATTGCTCCATTAAATAAATGGGAAGAGAGATTTCCAGAGGATTGATGTGAAGGTGCTGCCTAGCATGTCCTTATGTCCCCTTCTAGCCTTGCAGAAGGATTTCTCTAAAGCTGTACAACTAATCTGGGGCAGATTTGAAACCATGCTGTCTGTCCTTATCTCCCAGTCCAGTTTCATTTCAGCATCTCACACCATTCCACGTCTATCTGTAAAAGACTTCAGAGAAGTTTCTTTCAATTAGTGAATGGCTAAAGCCTCACAGTAACAGACCCCGACTTATCTTTTCATTAGCTTTTAGTAAAGCTGGCCACGTGGGTTTGTACTCGCAGGGCAATGTATGAACAGTCAGAGCCAGAGCCCTGTGCACGAGGTCATTTAGCCTAGGGCTATGTCAGCCCCAGGAGCTGCAGAGCAGAACCAGAAGGAAATCAGGAAAGGACAAAAGGCAATAAAAATGCCATATTCTGACCAAAAGTATTAACAGGCCATTACCTAAAAATGATGTATGTGTGTAAATACTCATGTGTGTATGTGTCGTTATATGTTTACAATTCCACAACAATTACACTCATTCACTACTGGTCATTTCATTTGTATGAAGATAGTTGAACATAATAAAAGTGACATGACTCCTTGAACTCTTAAAATTGTATGCAGACATAGCCTACTTTAAGAAATATGATAAATGAAAATCTAGAGTTACAAACTATAAATTACAAGATAATTCCTTACACTGAGAAAGGATATTTAGAATGTAAACCCTCTCTTTAAATGCCACTTCTTTCACTGCTCTTAATCTTCTTATATTTTGTTCAAAATAACCTGATAGAGAGCACGGAGCACACGTAATTGAAACCTAAAATACCAGAAGCTTCTGTGAACAGATCTATCTACGTTTGGAGTGATAAGCAGTCACGTGGTCATAGTTTGAAAACAATTTTATGAGGGGAAAACCTAGCATTCCTAGACTTCAGATATAAGCAAAATAGTGATCTGGAAAAAACATATTAGATATTTTGGAATATTTATAAAGCATATTAGAATAATCAAAGCTTTGTAAAGGCCTGCAGAAAATAAACTATTTAATTTCATTTTCCCCAAACTTACATGACCACAGAATAATATTTTAGTGCAAGACTTAGCACCCCCTGACACAACTACTATAGATCCAAGTCAGACAGAAAACAGATTCGATTTTACACCATTTGTCATAATAATATGTGCCATTTTAACTATATTTATCAGCTTCTCAAGGGCTGATGTAGTGTTTTATATTCCCTCAAAGCCCTAATGGAGTGTTGGGTCTATAATAGGTACCTAATAAATAATTTCTAAATAAATCATGAGCAATCAATCTTTGGCATATGCTTCCTATAAGAAGGACAGCATGATTATTTTTGTTCTTCTAGAAATAAAGCTATTTTTATCGTCTTCAGAAATATTAAAATCAACCTTCATGATCATTGCTATTTTCATTTGCAGCCTGAAAATCTGCATGTCACAGCATGCTTAAGGAAGGAACAAAATGCTACAGATGAGTCTTCACCTTGAGCATCATACCTAGTACAATGTTACAACCACATGTGTTTGGACAGCAACACATAAGGGAGAGAGCTGAATCCCAGCTCTGTCTTCCAGTGAGTGCTCCGTGTCCCCGGAAGCTCATCAGGATGGGCTGCCTCTTGCTGTTCATTCTCTCCCTGACGTTAGTCAATTGAAGGCAGCAAGATACTGAACGGGCAGAGGAAAGTAGGGCCAGGGTGTTGGTTTCTTAACTTTCTTCCTGTTCAGATAACTACAGTTTGGCTGTGGCCTTTTGTGAAAGTCACATAGCCTATTAGGTGGCCCACTCTTGGATATTAGGAACTGTCCTCTCCCCTTCATCTTTTCAGATAAGGAATGGAAATGGTTCCCAACTATTGCCAGCCACAAAATAAAGCACAGTCCTTGTTACTCCTTCTACACCTGTCCACAGCCTTGTAAGCAGCCCCTGATTAGCCTCCCCCAATCACCCAGTTTGTGTGTGTACCACCTCCATTTGCCAAAAGCCAGACGGATACATTTGCTATGTGGTTATTTTGAATAACTGCTTAATTTCTTTTAGCCTTAGTTTCTTCTCCTGTGAAACAGGCTGATAACATCTATCCTGTCTACCTCATAGAACTGTGGGAGGGTTTAATGAGTTGATGCTGGTTTTTATTTCCCTTCCCAAATCTTTTATACTTTTAGAAGGTGGCCAAGAAATACTGTATGCAAAGGTAAGTCTTAGTCTGGCTTAAGGTAAGAGATATTCTCTGTGGAACAAAGTCCCGAATCCTGTGGCAGCTAAAAGCCAAGCAATGCTCTCAGAACAGTTGTGTACCCACAGCACACACATGCAGAGAACTTGGAGAAAGAGGGGAGCTCGACAGAGACACCCCCTGGCTACAGCCCTCTCTCTCACTGAGGCACAGTGGCTTAACCAACTCTTGGACCTGTCTTTTTATAACTAATACCAATACCCATCCTCTATTTTGGAACAAAAGCATGAAAGTAAACAAACAAGTATTTCTGCAGTGGGATCAGCCCCACTTTCTTAAGTAAACCACATGGCTGATGAGGAGCTGTACGGAAACCTGATGGTCACAGTTGAGTTGATATTATAATAAAGCCACAAAACCTCACTCAATAAATATTTGTTGACTCCATATATCAGCCTTGTGCTAGTCACTTCGAAATATTATATTCATTTATTTAAGATAACACAGATTGAAATCAAGAGAAAACTATTAGAAGTCAAGTTCCCCATCTGTTGGTTATTTTTTGCACCAACAGCTTCCACTTCCTTTCCTTACAATGGAGAGAGGCTGGGCGCAGTGGTAATCCCAGCACTCTGGGAGGTAAGGCAGGTGGGAGGCAGAGGCAGGTGGATTGCCTGAGCTCAGGAGTTCAAGATCAGCCAGAGTGAAAGTGACACCCTGTCTCTACTAAAAAATAGGAAAACCAGCCAGACATTGTGGTGGACACCTGTAGTTCCCAGCTACTGGAGAAGCAGCGGCAAGAAGATCACATGAGCGCACGAATCTGAAGTTGCTGTGAGCTTTGATGCCACGGCCCTCTAACAGGGCACAAAAGAATAGAAACAGAATTTGTGATTTAATTTCTAACAGATTTATTTCTGATATGCAGTGTCCTCACACAGTAATGGTAAATAAAACAGTGGGGGAAAGGCTGACTGCACTCATCTGCTCCTCCAATCCAAGCGCTAGCTGCTCCGTGTCCTTCCCTAAATTTTGTGCATAACCAAAAAAGGATGCTAACTACACAAACAAAAGTGTCCTTGGTTGAAGGTCGATCTGCAGCAGGTATCTGTGAGAGAACGATTATGTGAGTGCCTTTTTAAAAAACTTTTCTGTTAATTGTTTTCAACAACATCACAAATTAAGCAAATAAATTAAGCAAAAGAAATCTTGATAGATAGATAATCGGCAATTCATGAGATCTATCTATAAGTATAAACTGAACTGCTGAGTGTCAGAGAAAACACACACATCCCAGTATGCTAACTCTGTGTTACTATTTTAGTTAGGATAGTAGGAATTTACTCAGTTTTCACCATTATTCTTCCAAGTTTATTCCACCATTTGTTTTTATGTTTTATTAAGTAGAGTGGGAAAGGCCATGAATAAAACGTTGTTATTTATGACAAAGCTGTTGTGTGTGGCTCAATAAACTGGATCAGAATTTCCTAGGCAGGGCCCCTAATTCAGTAAAATTAGATGATTTATTGAAATCTTCAAACACACACTAGAAGTAGTATATAAAAAGTCGGTGGTCAACAGCCATATTGATCATAAAAGTGTTGACTTGCTGTAAGTATTAAATAAATTTAAGTTTTATAGGGTGTCCCTCACGGTAATATCCTTCAGGGAAAAAACACATGCTCTGTTGCCTTAGCTCCAGCTCGAGCCAAGAAATGAAATGTGGCATAGACCTGAATGAGCTAAAACTCCTACTGAAATTAAGCAGCTTAGCCCATCTCTAAATGAAAGGTATGTAAACTACATGCTAAGGAGATAAGATTTCTTTGTTCTAAAGACATTTGTCTGCAAAACCATGAGCACTGAATTTCTTCTCACAGAAAGTTCTTTTGGTTACTTTAAGAACATTGAGACTTTTCTGAGCAACTGCAGACAAGATGACCTTTCATCTTTTCTACATGAATATAAGAAAATAAAGTTTCAAACTGTCAACCATGAATACATAGACTACAAACTCTTCCACCTCCTCCTCCATTCTCCAGCAGAGAAGTGTATTTTGCTTTTTATTTTATTTTTTTCTGAAACCTGTCAGTTGTCTCTCATCAATGATCAAGCAAAAAAGGTGGCAAAGATGGTACAGAATGTGCCTTTGGGCTTTTTAGAAGCACTGTCTGTAGAAAGTTAAAATAACTAACCCCCAAGGAATTAGTAGAATCAACCATAGAAACTCTTACTTGTACAAAGCGCCATCCTGGCTATTTGATATATGTGATGTATGATTAGAAATAAAAAGAAGAAGAGGACACAGAACTTTACTGCATGTGGCCAAAGGCTGTGACAAAACTTTCAGAGTTTGGGACGAAGAGTTTCTTAATCCTTTAGATGGGAATGATGGCATTTGCCTTGTCTACCTTACAAAGTTGTAGTAAAACTCTAAAGAGATCATTTTGTGGTAAAAGCGCTCTGGGTACCATAGAGGGGCCATTAAAAATCTCTCTCTCTTTCCTGCTTAAATGTTCAAAGTGACAGCTGGATTGCAGGCAATGACCATAAGTGGATAAAAAATAGAGATTAAGTGAAAGCACATGGGAAGAGACCCCCGTCCATCACCTGCTCCCCAGTCCCATTCTCATTGTATCTCTCCAAGAAGGATAAAAAATAAACTGACTGGTCTGATCCCAGGACGTGTGTGGTCACAGATGTTCATGAAGGGATTCGTAGCACCTTGAAAGGCCACACGAGGATGCTACCTGTTCTCCCTCGCTGCTTTGGAAAGGCTGCCATACCGGGGCTGTGGTCCTGGCCGCCTCACCTTCTGATCCCTTATATCTCAAATATTGATCATCTGTTCTTTTTCCTATCTTAAGTTTCTATGATGCTGGCCAGAATATGAAATTATCTCAAGATTTAGGTTAGAATTTAATACAGGCTGAGAAGCAGCAGTCCGTGAGGGAGAAGGAAAATCAGAACAGCCCCAGGTTCAGCTTCCCTAGTCAGGATTACAAACACTCATTATCAAATGAGGCAATAGCTTACGACTTTTAAAGGCAAAGGGTTGTAGAAGTTTTATAAGGTGTTTTACAAAAACCATTTGTGAAAGAGTCATATTTCTTAGCTTTTGTTCCTTTGCCAGTGATAGAACATTGTCTGATCTTAAGAGATTAGAACTGTTAATACTACAAGAATCGAAGCAGAATTTCATGCAGAATTGGAGAATTTCAAAATGAACTTAAATTATTTACCCACCGTCCGCTGCATGAAGTCCATCTCACATGGGACTGTTGGTATGGCCTGAAATGCTGAGAATTCATGTGTTTAATAATCAACTAATGCCTTTCAAATTCTTATTATGGTATTTCAATCCATATCCACTCTAACAAAGATAACTCAAATGTTTTAAAAATAAGCCCAGTCTTATTTCTGACACAGCAGAATGTCTGCAGTCCATGATGTGGCACTATAAAAGATGACAGGTGAAAAGAAGCAAATTTACACAGGAAATTTTGGAACAGCAAGAGATGAGGCTAAGGAGTATTGATCTGAGATTTTTGTATAGTTAGGAGGTCAAATGGAAACCAGATGGCTAAAAGAATTGTAAAATATTTGCTTTATAATCCGATAGTCGTGAGTGGAATCATGTCTGTGTGTAGAAAACATTTCTATCTTAGGTCTGCATCCCAGAGGGTCTCTCTCATTGATCCTGAAGGGGACAGCTGTGAGATTTGTTCATCATGGCTGTTTTTACAGATGAAGAAACTTTAAACAACTTAGAAATCCATCAATACAAGAATGGATAAATGAATCCCAAAAATGTGGTGGATGGATTTTGTAGTTAATGTACAAATAATGTACATAATATAATAATGTAGTTATTATGTGCAATGTAGTTAAAACGTAGTTAATATGTACAAATGTACATATAGCAAAATGCACAAAAGTGACACATATACTACAGAATGCGAATAAAGGAGGCAGGATGAAGTTTATCATACAATACCATTTAGATTTTAAAATGCTCTGGGGACATTATTTTCTAAGGATACATTCATAACAAAAGACCAAAATCAAACACATTAGTGTGGGTGCCTATGGGAAGGGGGGTGGGGAGGCAGGGGTGGGGAAGGCAGATGAAAATAGAAATAGGTGATGGAAGGAAAAAAATACAATACCGTATATACTTGAGTATAAGCCGAGTTTTTTCGGCACAAAATTTGTGCCGAAAAACCCGAACTCGGCACAAATTTTGTGCCAAAAAACCTCGGCTTATGCTCAAGGATATATGGTAAGTAAAATGTAATAAAAGGAGAGATTTATGTTAATAATGCGCTATGAAATGAAGAGTGTAACTCCTTTCTCTGATTCTAAGGAAAAAAAAAAAAAAAAAAAAAAAAACGAGTATTTTTTAACTAACATAACATTTCTTGTATTCACTTCCCTAAATTCCTTCAGAAGTAAGAAAACGCAAATCTTATTGAATGAAATGGTGGAAAACAACATCATCTGAAGGCGGTGCAGCAAGGTGTGGGATAGGATGAGTTCCCCAATATTCCAGATTAGTGCAGTCTGAATACCAGCCAAAAGTATGGGGTGGAG
This sequence comes from Loris lydekkerianus, assembly GCA_963574355.1. Lineage (NCBI taxonomy): Eukaryota > Metazoa > Chordata > Mammalia > Primates > Lorisidae > Loris > Loris lydekkerianus. Next base: position 6,654 of record CAUYPK010141229.1, on the reverse strand, counting down.
GTAGGGGGGTATGATGAAAGAAGCCAGGATGTGGATGGAGGGAGTAGGCAGCTGGTGACATTTGTTTAGTGACCTTTGATGTAGAGAGAGTAATTCATGTAGGACCTGGAGATGTGAATATTTTTCTGTGAATAAGAAAAAAATGGGAGGGTATCAAAACCATGCTGTGTACATCACAAAGAGAAGAAAAACTGAACTCTTCTCGTTTGCCCTCCCCTCCCAACCAGCTCTTGCCATGCCTACAGATGTTTTCCTTCTGACTCTCATCTTTGCTTCCCTCCGTGACCCTTCCCCTCACGCTGATTTTGTTTTTAACTTTCTTTGACTCTCAGTCTCGGCCTTCTGACTTCCTTGTAACTAACACCATATCCCTGTCGGCATGGCATCCACTTGAAGATTATTGCTTTGCACTGGTATCTGAGAACTTCCTCCTCTCCCGACCCCGACAGCCACGGCTCAGTGTTGTATGTTTGGAAAAGGGAGGAAGGGCAGAGGCTCCCCCACAGAAACATCTGTGGTGGTCCCCACTTTCTCAGATTGACTTGGAACAGGTTCCTTCATATGATGCTGGCTGTTAAGGTGAGTCCAATGTTGCTTTTTAATGGAAACCACCTTTAGATTTAGGAAAAATCACATTCATATTTATATAAAGCCTGCATATGTGAGATCTGAATGTTTACGCCTAAGTTCCCAAGAAATAGGCTGGGATGGGGAGACAAAAACTCAAATAGACTGGAACTTAGGGAAGTAAGCTAATTGGATCCTTTTATAATTAGTACTGAACTGCCCTCCTATACAACCAAAAGGGGAATTTTCTTTGGATTGAGTAGCTATTTCCTGTTCTGATAATTAGCACCTGCTCCAAATTTGGATGAGAATGCCACGTGCAGGGCCAGCATCTGGTGTCCCAGGCCAAAGTGAGCTAGAGGACTCCACATGTGATCAGAAAGGAGGAAACTTTCTGGCTGAGGTTTTCATTAGGCAAATGAAAGCTTTAGGATTTCATTTCACTTCAAAGACAAGATCCTCTGCGCAGTACATCCTGTTGCTCTGGTAGTGATGATATTGTATTCATAGCCATGAGGTCCCAGAGCCAGAGGGGAATACAGGCATCTACTTCCTAGCCCTAAACATGAGTAGCTGGGCAGTGCCCGTGGTTGCTGGGAAATCTAAGATGATTAAAATATTTGCAAAAATCCTTATAAAGTTTTTTCTCAAAATATATTTGCCACTTTGTGATGAAGTGCTGCAAATATTTTGATAACCGGAGGTTAATTTAGCTATGCTGTATAGGCAGGACCAAAAACCAACTCAGTTGTCACGACCAGTTATTCCAACGTGATTCTTTAACTTTCCATTCTGCCGCATTCTTCATTGACCAGCACCATCTCCATTCACTAAGGTAGATCCATGGAACTGAGGGGCGTCACATCTATTGAGTATTTCTCTGTGCCAGATGTGTCACTAGAAAAATTCATGCCCTTTGCCTATTTTGCCCCCAGATCCTTTCCTGCCCTTTCTCCTGTTGTGCTCTGTGTCAGATAGCACTACTTTTTCGACTTCTTTTTCCTGTTTTCCACATAGTTTTGACCAGTGGGAGGCTTTGCTAGAAGACTAGCCCCCTCCACACATGGTGTTCCTAGTAACAGTTGAGTCTCTTCTGTGGCACCAGGTTTCATGAGCCATCCTTTCTCTGAGAGACAGTCCCAGCTACTGCTGGGTAGACCTGCCTGGTTCCACCTTTGATCAGTTTGCCCTTGACCAGAAGTTTCAGAAAGCCAACTGTCTCCCTGGTCTTCTAGGGATAAGGGTGGCTATAGCTTCCTCCTACATCTACCTAATTTCTAGGTTTCCCCATTACTCCTTTGGGCTTCTCAGCTATCCCTTCATCTATGTAACCAATTTCTTGTTTTAATTTATTTCTGTTTAAAATATCTAGAACGGTCTCTGTTTTTTTACTGATTGGATATTGGCTGATATAATCTACATGTATACTATCTCCATTTACCCAAACCCCAAATTGTAAGGATGGTGTCATCATCCCACGGGGTAATAACTCAGAATACGAAGGCTCTAAATGGTTAAAACATGAATGTATGCACACGTGTGTGTATGTATATGTGGTCACAATGGTAGAAAATAGTGCTTCTCACATGAACTATGTACCCAAAGTACATTCATTAGATGACACTCCATAGCCACTCATTGCTCCCTCCGATCTGTTGCACTACAGACTATCATCAAATCTCCATGTCTTTGCTAACAGAAAACCTTGCCTGATGGAAGTCTCCCTGTATCCCTCTGTGCCCACAGAGTAGATTCCATCAGCTGTCCTCTGGGTCCTCGCTTCTCCAGTTATCATCCCTCTTTCCTGGAACTTCAACCTTTTTACCTCCACTGGCTTCTTCCTAACATATATGTACAAAATTCCCATCACCGAGACTTTACCTCTTTCATGTTCACATGGGTGAAGCTGGAACATATTCTTCGTAGTAAAGACTCTCGAGACTGGAAGAAAAAATATCCAATGTATTCAGCCCTACTATGAAACTAATGTATGGCTTTCATATGAAAGCTGTAACCTAGTTATAACCTAAGAATATGGGGAAGGGAGGGAGGAGGATGGCCAGAGGGAGGATGATTGGTGGGATTACACCTGCCGTGCATCTTACAAGGGTACATGTGAAACTTAGTAAATGTAGAATATAAATGTCTTAACAAAATAACGAAGAAAATGCCAGGAAGGCTATGTTAACTAGTGTGATGAAAAATGTGTTAAACGGTCTATAAAACCAGTGTATGGTGCCCCATGATCGCATTAATGTACACAGCTATGATTTGATAAAAAAAAAGGGGGGGGTATGATTTGAGACGAATAGACGGAGTGGAGAAACACAGCAAGGCCTGTCCAGATTTTCATGGCTTCTTTGTGCAACATTTCTTCCCTGTGGGTATGAGGCAAGACTCATTCTGAAATGTGGGTCTTATAACATATATCAGACAAGGTAGGCCAAAGAATATCTTTATGGCCAGCTCTTAGACAGAAGGTCAGGGAAGATTCCTGTTTGGGGATAAAAAGGTATAAGTGAAAGGAGGACAAAGGTAATAGACAAAGATGGATTCTGTTTTCTGAGACCTGTTCCTGAGCCCTAAAGTACCCCAACATTATAATAAGGACTATGGGAGTTATCAGCCAGTGACGGTGGACAAAAACCAATATATGGATAGTATGTGTGTTGTAATATCATAGTAGCTTACTCAGTTTCTCATTTCAAAAACTAAATTCAACTTACATCTTGTTTGTCATTGCACATACTATTGCTATATAACCAACAATCCCAAAGTTTCCATCTTAAAACAATAACATTAATTTTGTACATAAAGTTGCAATTTAGGCAAGGCTCAGTGGAAATAGTTCATTTCAGCTGCCTTTTATGTCAGCTGGAGAAGCTCAAAGGTTAGAGGCTGAAATCATCTAATGTCTTGGTCACTCATGATGAAAACTATTGGCTAGAGTCCCAGATCCTTCCCATGTGGGTCTCTTCATGTAGTTTCTCTTCATGGGCCAGTTGAGATTTCCATAGGGAATGGTGGCTGAGTTCTAAGAGAAAACATCACCAAATCAAGAGACAGGTGGCAACCAAATAATCATTTATGATCTAGTCTTGGAAGTCATACAACATCATTTATAATACATTCTATTCAATGAGGCAGTCATAAAATCCACCCAAGTTCAAGGAGAGAAGAAATAGACTATACCTCTTGACAGGGAGTGGCAAAGTTCTAGAAGAGTATGTGAGACTAGAAATATTGCCATGGTTATTTTGAGAAAATATGGGAGAGGAAGACCATTTGAAATTAAGAGAACAAAGACAAAGGTCAGAGCTGGGCAGCTACCCAACTGGCACTCCAAATGAATGGGAAGTTATGAAACTAACACCTCAGTGATAGCTTTTGGCAAGATTGATTAAAAACAATAAGGAAAAGAGGAAGACCATGGGAAATTCTAGAATAAATCCTACATACATTCAGTGTTCTCCAGTTAACTTGTTTGAATAATTATTCTCTATGTGAACATTATTTTGCTGGTAATTTCTTCTACAAGGAATTAATCAGATTGTATAGAATCACAAAATTGGCTAATAATCTAGAATATTCTCAAACCTCTGCCATCTATAGACTGTATCAGTGTTCATAAGTCATAACATATGTCTTAATATACAATCAAACCACCGACTGTAGATAAATTTTAAAAACCCAAGTTTATAGCAGTTAAAATTTAAGCATAAAAGTTATAAAATTAAAGCATCTTGCTTTATTCAATTAATGGCATGATATCATTCAGTCTTCAAATAATATGCATATGATTAAATTATAGCTGACTAAAGCCATAGGTCACATCTCCATTTCTTTCTTTATCTTATTTCTACAGCTTTTACATCAGAAATCACAACTAGTAGAGATCTTTGAAAAAGGCTACTGCCGTGTGGGGGCATTGTCAGATAATTCAAATCTTTGGATGGAAGGTGAATTCAAAATTTTGTGGAGATCTTGCAGCAAAGATTTCAACTTTTGGTCAAATACTTGAGCTTTTGAATGAGCATACCTTCTTTGAAAGCAGGAAAAACTGAATATTTCTTAGAATAAAAGACAGATGATAGTCTTTGTTTTCATTCAGCTTTGTAAAATTTTACATTCTATTGAAATATTTGGTTGTATTTTAAGTATATATCCAATATGCACTATTATCTACTTTCTCTAATGGGCAAAGGAAAGCAAATGTTAGGCAAGAATAAAATTATCTTAGATTAAGCCATTAATATTTTTTTTTTTATCTTTTGGAGAAAGCCTAGTATTTTATTATCTATATTAAAAAATTCATATTTTATACTACTTAGGTGCAGGTTACTATATGCCACTTAAGTCACATAAAATAATAGAATTATTCTTTATCTGGTTATTAATGTCATGAAGAAACATTTTTGTCTTTTTTCTAATTTAAAAAATGCATCTGAGTACCTTTCCACTCAACAGTCAGCATAATCCAGTGCTGATCAGTAGTCATGATTCTTACTCATTTTCTCCCAGAGTCCCTGAAGTGTCATATGCTCAGTGGCTTCGATTTGAAGGTATCTGTGCTATATCCTTTCATACTGAATTAATAGCAGTTGACCAAGCCTGTCTTTGAGAAGGCAGTATATGATATGACACTCAGGAGAAACTTTTTTACTCCCTTAGTAATGTCCTTCCATTGCTGATCCTCGTTAGTCCTTATCCTGATGTGTTTTTTCTCCATCTATGTTGCTACTTGTGAATTTTTAGCATGAAAGCCAAAAGTCACTTGGCATATCTCCCTGTGTATGAATTACATCTATGTCAATAGCAGATTCATGCTGGGAACAATCAGTGGTTTTGTTCACCTCTCAGTCCAAATGTCTGCTGCCATGCCCATGTGACAGTAATTTTGCTCTCGTTGTTTGTACTGTGTATTATTTTCTTATGGCTGCTGTAACAAATTATGACACAGTCAGTAGCTTAAAATAATACATAGTGATTCTTTTATAGAGATCAGAATTCCAAAATCAGTTTCACTGGGCCACAATCAAGATATTAGCAATGTGTTAGTTCTTCCCAAAAGCCATCTGGGTGATCCATTTCCTTGCTCTTCCCAGCTTCTATATTCCTTGGCTTGTGGCCCCTCCTTCATGGCCCCTCCTTCATTTCAAAGGCAGCAGTCTAGCATTGTGTTTCAAGGTCATATTTCCAGTTTTTTTTCTGTATCGTATCTCCCTTTGCCTCCTTCCCTCTTAGAAGAGCAGTTGTGATTGCGTTTAGGACCTGCCCAGATAATTCCACATAATCTTCCCAGCTCAAGTTTCCCAGCTAATTAATCACATTGCAAGTCTCTTTAGCAATGCAAAGTTACATTTAGAGATTGCAGAGATTAGAACGTGGCTGTCTGAAGGCCATTATTCACTCTGCCATATGTTTCTATTGTGGGATATATATGTGTGTGTATGTGTATATATATATATATATATAAAATTTATTTTTTTAATTTTATTTTATTATTAAATCATAGCTGTATACATTAATGTGATCATGGGGCACCATACACTGGTTTTATAGACCATTTGACATATTTTCATCACATTGGTTAACATAGCCTTCCTAGCATGTTCTTAGTTATTGTGTTAAGACATTTATATTCTACATTTAGTAAGTTTCACATGTACCCTTGTAAGATGCACCCTAGGTGTAGTCCCACCAATTACCCTCCCTCCGCCCATCCTCCCCCCTCCTGTCCCTTCCTTTCCCCCCTTCCCCATATTCTTAGGTTATAATTGGGTTATAGCTTCCATATGAAAGCTAAAAATTAGTTTCATAGTAGGGCTGAGTACATTGGATACTTTTTCTTCCATTCTTGAGATACTTTACTAAGAAGAATATGTTCCAGCTCCATCCATGCAAAACAGCATTTCTAATTCAAAAGTTAATCTCTTGAGTCAATCACCCTAAACTACTCAAATATACACCTTCAGGTTAAAGCTGAGTTTATAAAACAACAAGAACGGGAGACAGGAGGTGAAGGTCACTTAGACGAAACCCACCAGCTCCAGCCTGTCTGACTCCATCTTATTCTTACTACCTGCG
>CAUYPK010141227.1:0-51365 GCA_963574355.1 Loris lydekkerianus | reverse complement strand
AAGAAGCTGAGCAAAGAAATTTTAGATTTAAACCTAACCATCAACATTTGGATTTAGCAGACATCTACAGAACATTTTATCCCAACAAAACTGAATGCACATACTTCTCATCAGCCCATGGAACATACTTCAAAATTGATCACATCTTTGTTACAAGTCTAACCTCAGTACATTTTCAAAAATATGAATTATTCCTTGCATCTTCTCAGACCACTATGGAATAAAAGTTGAACTCAGTAACAACAGGAATCTGCATACTCATACAAAAACATGGAAGTTAAATAACCATATGCTGAATGATAGCTGGGTCAGAGATGAGATTAAGAAGGAAATTGCCAAACAAATTATACATCATGACCAAGTCAGTTTTATCCCAGAGTCTTACGGCTGGTTCAATATACATAAATCTATAAATATAATTCAGCACATAAACAAATTAAAAAACAAAGACCATATGATTCTCTCAATTGATGCAGAAAAAGCTTTGATAATATCCAACATCCCTTCATGATCACAACACTTAAGAAAATAGATATAGAAGGAATATTTCTTAAACTGATAGAGGCCATCTACAGCAAACCCATAGCCAATATCGTACTCAGCCCTACTATGACACTAATTTATGGCTTTCATATGAAAGCTATAACCCAGTTATGACCTAAGAATATGTGAAATGGGGAGAGGTAGGGGAGAAAGGGGTGAGAATAAACAGAGGGAGCGTGATTGGTGGGATTACACCTGTGGTGCATCTTACAAGGGTATATGTGAAACTTAGTAAATGTAGAATGTAAATGTCTTAACATAATAACTAAGAAAATGCCGGGAAGGCTATGTTAACCAGTGTGAGGAAAATGTGTTAAATGGTCTACAAAACCAGTGTATGGTGCCCCATGATTTCATTAATGTACATAGCTATGATTTAATAAATAAATAAAAAAAGGAACAGTAATTAAATGAAACCTATAAAAATCCTTAGGTGTGTTTTGCCAATTTGCAAGTATTTAGTCACCCTGCATGCTTCTCTGTCTCCAACATTCCCTACTTAACATATCTGACTATCTTTTAGAAGATGTTTCTGAGGTTGCAGAGCTTTTGGTAAACACATTGCAGAGCTTCGTACTACATATTTCTTATGTGTTTGCTATATTCTTGCTTTGTTGCCTATATTATTTTCTATATGATATATCTTTTTATAATAGTTGCATATTACAAAAAGGTATGAGGATTAAAATATTTAGTATGTGTAAAACACTTAATAGAATGAATGACATTTAATGGTTAATATTAAAATAATTACAGTATGTTATATGTCTTTTTCTAAACTTGGAATCATCTTCTTACAGATGATCAGAAAGAGTTGCTGGGATTATATGTATGAAAATTTTTGTATGAAGATTTTAAGGTTTTAGTACAACTTTGTTTTGATATTTTATAAATGTCTTTTCAAAATAGTCATTTAAATTTGCAGTGTCACTTTCAATGACCCTCATTAACAAGAGTAATTTAGTGTTTATTTTAAAGCTTTTTTTTTAAATTGTGCTAATGCATTGTGTGTTTATGAGAGAGAGAGAATAGTCTGTTTATGACCTTTTCCCATATTTTTATTGATATTGTCCTTGTTATTTTATGTGGACTACTTAATATAGTATGAGCTACAGACTTCTAGCTTTTCTCCTTATTTAGTTTTGCTATAGACTTTTAAAAAATGTGTGAGTGTTTTTAAATTTTTTGAGATCTTATCTGTTGCTCTTCTCATTTCTCCTTGTCCCTTTTCTCCTGATAGGTGTTATTTCTGTCATTCCTACATGGCAGGGCACGTACTGTAAATGTTGCATTCTTTGCACATAATGCCTTCATTTGTTTCCATTTTATTTATACAGTTAAACCTTTCTATTGCCTCCAAGTTGTCTTTTTTTCATAATTTCCTCAATTATCTCTGATAGCTTCATCAATAAAGGCTCCAGGGGGTGGGAGGGGAAATACCTCTGTGTTGACTGTTTATGGCCAGTTTTCTTCCTTTTTTTTTTTTTTTTTTTTTGAGGCAGGGTCTCACTATGTTGCCCTTGGTAGAGTGTCATAGTGTCACAGCACAATTCTATTCTCCCCTATCCCACTTATTCAACAAAATAAAAGAAAAAGCAAATATTATTATTTTTTATGTTTTTGTTTGTTTTTTGAGACAGGGTTTCACTTTGTCACCCTTGGTAGAGTGCTGTGGTGTCACAGCTCACAGCAGCCTCAAACTTTTGGGCGTAGGCAATCCTCCTGCCTCAGCCTCTCAAGTAGCTGGAACTGCAGGAACCCATCAGAACACCCAGCTATTTTTTTTGTTGTTGTTGCAGTTGTCATTGTTGTTTAGCTGGCCCAGGCTGGGTTCGAACCCACCAGGCTGAGTGTATGTGGCTGGCTCTGTATGCTACAGGCGCCAAGCCTGGCCAGTTTTCTATGGATGTAGTATTCCCTGACTTTAAGGATATTTGTCTTATTTTATCCAAGACATTTATCTGGCGTTAAACGTTTAAATACTTTAATTCCCCATTGCTCTTGTCTTCTGTGTGGGCCTTGTAATAATGCAGATGCTGTATTTCCTTTTTTGTACGTTCTACGGTTATTTTTTTTTTAAGCTTTATTCTTCCTTAATTTCATTTTTTTTTCTCTTTATCCTCATAACTCTTGCTACTTTTCCACAGTGGCTGTTCTCCCTTGGATTCCTTTCAATTTTGTTCTTATTTCTGTTATAATTTTTTAATATTAAATTAAACTTTTTATTTTGACATAATCAAATTTACATGCAGTTGTAAATAAGACAGATCCCAGATTTCCTCTATGCTGACATCTTGCAAAACTATAATACAATATCACAACCAGGATGTTAACATTAATCCAATTAAGGTGGAGAACGTGTCCATCACCACAAAGATTCCCTATGTGGCCCTTTCATTGGCATACCCACTTCATTCTTAATTTTTAACCCCATCCCTCGCTGACCTTAACCCTGGTAACCTCTAATCAGTTATTGTTCTCTATAATTTTGTCATATTAGAATATTATACAAATGAAATCATACTTACATAACCTATTAAGATTGGGGTTTATTTGACTCAGCATTATTCTCTGGAGATTCTACCAAGTTATTGAATGCATCAATAGCCTGTTCCTTTTTATTGCTGAATAGTGAGTATTCTGAGTAGAATTCTGTGGCATGGATATACCATAGTGTTTTGTAACGATTCATCTGTTGAAGGACCTGAGTTGCTTCCAGGTTTTGGCTATTCCAAATGAAGTTGCTAAAAACGTATACGTGCAGTTTTTGTGTAAAGATAAAATTTCATTTCTTTGGTACAAATGTCCAGGAATCTAATTGCTGTATCTTATGGAAGTTGCATGTCTAGTTTCTTTAGAAGCTGCCAAAATGTTTCCCAAAGGGGCTGCACCGCTCTTTCCCATCAGCACTGAATGAGTAACCTGATTTCTCTGTGCTCACACCAACATTGAATATTGTCAGTGTTTTTAATGTTAGCTATTCTGATAAGCAAATAGTGATATCTCATTTAGGTTTTATTTTACTTTACCCTAGTAGATAATGAGGTTGAACATCTGTTCATGTATTTATTGGCCTTTAGTAAATCCTCAAGTGTAATGTCTATACATGAGTTTTGCTTTTTTAAATAATGTTGTTTGGGTTGGATGTGGTGGCTCACATGTATAATCCCAGCACTTTGGGGCCAAGGAGGGAGGACAGCTTGAAGTCAAGAGTTCAAAGCCAGTCTGGGCAAAATAGTAAGCCCCCTCATTTCTACAAAAAATGTAAAACATTAGCTGGGTATTGGGGCGGGTGCCTGTAATCCAACCTACTCAGGAAACTAAGGTGGAAAAACTGCTTGAGCTCAGGAGTTCCATCCTGGGTAACAGAGTAAGACTTTTGTCTCTAAAACTAATAACAATAATAAATTATAACAAATAAATTATATTTTTCTTATAATTATCTAAATAAACTTTTTACTTTTGAGCAGTTTTATATTTATAAAAAATTGTAAAGATACTACGAAGAGTTCCCATATATTGCATACTCCACAGTGTCTATTTTTAAAATCTTTCATTATTACAGAACCTTTCTCATAATTACTAAACAAATATTGATATTTATCAACTTACTATATTAAGATTTCCTTAGCCTTTACTAATGTCCTTTTTCTGTTCCCCGATAGGATCTAGGATGCCACATTAAATTTAATCTTCATGTCTTCCTTAGGCTTCTTTTGACCATGATAAAGTCTCAGATTTTTCTTGTTTTTCATGACCATGACAGTTTTAAAGAGTAGGGGTTAGGGATTTTTTAGAAAATGCTGCACTTGTGATTTGTCCTATGTTTTACTCACAATTAGACTTGGATTAGGGGGATTTGGGGAACTGACCACAGAAGCAAAGTGTCATTTTTACCACGTTACGTCAAGGGTACGTGTGATAAACATGCTGATGTTGACTTTGATCACCTTGCTGAGTTAGTGACTGTCAGGTTACTCCACGGTAATCTCCCTCCTTTTCCTCCTTTTTGTACTGTACTCTTGGGAGAGAATGAGTATATAAAGAGTGAGGAGCTCCATTCTGCCTCCTCAAGGGTGGCCCATCTTGATAAGTCATAATTCTGCATGGAAGATTCATCTTTTTTTTTCTATTTATGTGCTTACTTATTTATTCAAATATTTATTTATAACAATATGGACTTATGGATATTTATTTTATACTTTGAGTTACAATCCATATGACTTTATTTATTTTGTTGCTTTGCCCATTGGGAGCTCTTTCTGTTGACTCCTGCATCAAGACAGAATATACATGTAATGTACACATAATAACACATGCATGAACTCATATCTATAAATATTTCTACAAGTAACTATCTGTACCTGTATTAGACTAAACACGAATTCTGAATTAATACTAATATCGCCAAATCAACTTTATCACTTCATGTATTATTAGATCCTCTCTCCCCTTTCTTATCTCTGAATTCCTACTTCAACAGTGAGAAACCCTACTCCCTCTATTTGCCATCCATTTACTTAATTATTAATGGCAGTAAACATTTATGAGGTATCATAAGTGTGTTAACTGGTACCCTTGTGGGAAACAACTTCATCAGCTAGAGTACAGTGCTTATGTGTAGTTTCTCTCACCTCTCATCTTACAGGGCCCACTCAGTTCTAAAGGGACCCAGATCAGCACATGGCCCCCCATTCATACTCCCCTTCAAAGAAGAGGTTTTATATGTTTGCAATGCTCTCAGATTGCTGTGTCACATTCTGCATTTATTTTTCTGGAATCTCTTGACCCCCAAAATATTTTTATAAAAAGTTTCATTCATTATGATATGAAGTTCCATGGATTTTCAAAAATACATGAGTCATATATCCACCACTACAGAGCAGTCCTGCCAGCATAAAAATCTCTTGTGCTTTACCTTTTATACATTCCTGGTCTTCCTTTGTATGTCTAGAAAACTGATCTTTTTAATAATTTCACATTTTTCCAAAGTATAATATAACTTAAATCATGTAATATTTATCCTTTTTATAATGTCTTCATTCAACATATCAACATATACTGTACTTAAGATTCCACCTCTTTTGTTTTGGTGATAATTAATTCATTCTTTATCTGAATAATATTCCATGGTATGGATACCCCACCATTGGTTTATTCACTCATTGATGCTATCTTCATTTTTCAGCAATTGTGAATAATCTGTCAAAAAAATTTATGTAATAGCTTTTGTGTGAATATAACTTTTCAAATCCATTGAGTGAATACCTAGGAACACCGTTTCTGGATGATATGGCAAGACCATTTTTAGTTTTATAAGAAACAGCCAAACTGTTTTTTGCATTCCACTGATAAGAAACAGCCAAACTGTTTTTTAAAGTGGTAGTACCATCTTGCATTCCAACTCTTGTTGCTGCACATCCTTATCAGCAATGAGCTTCTTGTTTTAATTTGAATTTTATCAATGACAAATGATGTTGAGCATCTTTTAATGGTCTTACTTGCCTTCTTTATACCCTTTTTACCTTTTTACTGAGGTATCTGTTTAGTACTTTTGTCCATTATTTTTTCTTAACTTCTAAAAAATTATTGATATGTAATTATATATATTCATTAGATAACTGTGATATTTTGATGCAGTAATGATCAAATCAGGTTTTTGATCTGATTTTTGATAGATATTGAGATATCTATCACCTCAAATATTTATAATTTCTTTGTATTGAAAACATTCCAAATCTTTTTCTTTGGAATATACATAGTACAATAAATTATTGATAACTGTAGATACCCTATTGTACCTTTGAACATTAGAATTTATTCCTTCCGTCCAGCTCTACATTTGTAGCTGTTAACCTCTCTTCATCCCCTCTCCCCAACATTCTCCCTCTGGTAACTATCATTATATTCTATACCTTCATTAAATAAAGTATTTTAGCTCTTACATGTGAGTGAAGACATAAGATATTTGTCTTTCTTTGCCTGGATTATTTTACTTAAGGTCATGGCCTCCAATTCCATCCATGTTGCTGCAAATTATAGGATTTCATTCTTTTTTGTGGCTGAATAATAATCCATTGTGTATATATATACTGCACTTTCTTCATTCATCCGTTGATGAGCACTTAGGTTCATTCCGTGTCTTAACTATTGTGACTTTTGCTGCAATAAGCATGCAAAGACAAGGATCCTTTTGATATGCTGATTTTCTTTCCTTTGGACAAATACCCAGTAGTTGGGTAATAGTGACATTTTTAGTTTTGTGAGATATTTCCAACATTTTAAATGTTTGAGGTGATAAATACTGTTTTCTATAGTAGCTATGGTAGTTTAAATTCACACTAACATTATGTAAATGTTCCCAATTTTCTGCATTGTCACCAGAATCTATTATTGTCTTTTTAATAAAAGCTATTCTAACTGGAATGAGATGATATCTCATTGTGATTTCACTTGCATTTCCTAATAATTAATTATGTGAATAATTTTTTCATATGCTTGTGGACTATATGTGTGTCTTCTGGTAAATGTCTGTTCATATTCTTTGCCCATATTTAATGGTATTATTTGATTTTTTGCTGTTGAGTTGTTAGAGTTTCTTATATATTTTGAATATTAGTCCCTTGTGGGATTGCAGTTATTTTTTTCCCTTTCAACAGATTGTTTCATTTGCCATGCAGAAGCTTTTAATTTTAATATAGTTCCATTTTATAGAACTATTGGTATTTTAATTGGGTTTTCAGTTTAAGTCTTTGAGTTGCTTTTTTTTAATATGATGAGAGATGGGGGCCTGGTTTCATTCTTCTGCATATGGATTTCCTATTTTTCCAGTACCGTTTATTGAAGAGATTGTCCTTTCTCCAATGTATATTCTTAGTGTGTTTGTTGAAAATCATTTGGCTGTAAATAATTGGTTCTCTATTCTGTTCCATTGGTCAACATGTCTATAATACCATGCTATTTTGGTTATAATAGCCTTCTAATGTCAGATGGTGTGAAGCCTTGAGCTTTGTTCTTTTTGCTCAAGAGTATTTGAATATTCAGACTCATTTTTGGTTCCATATGAATTTTAAAATTGCTTTTCTAATTCTGTGAAAAATGACATTAATATTTAGATAGAGATTACATTGAATCTGTAATCTGTAGATTTGCTTTGGGTAGTATACTCATTTCAACAATATTAACTCTCCCAATCCAGGAACATAGGATGCCTTTATTTGTTTGCATCATCTTCATTTTCTTTCATTGTATTTTATAGTTTTCCTTGTAAAGGTCTTTTACTACCTTGGTTAAATTTATTCCTTTTTTTTTTATGGTACTTGTTTTTATCTATTTAACAGTGTTGCTATTCTTTGCCATAAGTTTTCTTGTCATGTCTTTGTGTTGATGATATTCTAACTTCTTTTTTATTCCTTACCATGAATCGACTAGTCACAGGTTTGTGATGAGATGGTTCAGAGAGAGGTGGGTCCAGGGCATTTCTTCAGGTCACAATCTAAAAGCTCCGTCATTTCTAGGACCAATATAAAAATATGCCACTTCTGCAAATATGGTGCACCAATATGATGATCTGCATAAGCCCAACTCATCTGTTTCTTTGAACCAAAGTTTAAGAACATTTCTACTGCCATCCCCGTCTACTTTATTTTCTGCCCACTGACTGCTAATACTTGATATAATTTTTTCACCATAGAGTGAAACTCTCACCTTCAGAGAATATATATTTGCTGACTTTGTTTGATATCCATTGTTTCTGGGCCCTCTCAGCAATCTCATTTTAATAGTTCTATTCATTTCTTCCTAATGTAAGCTGTTTTCAGTAGCTCATATACATGTTTCTGGGTTATACCTATATCTTAGTTTCATTGTAAATGGAGTTTGCAGACTTTAAAAAAAATTACTGTCTTCTTGTTGTTATATGATTTCCAGGAAAAGAAGGTGAAAAATTGCTGACTTAGGGAGATATTTTCACAGAGGAAAGTTTTAACCTTCATTTATTGAGTACTTAATGTTTCAATCTTTCATTTTCACATTTCAAAAGAATCAAAAGAAGACATATACTGTAAGATGAGACAACAAAGAACATGTTGATAGAATTTGTTCAGGGATGACAATTTTCAATTGACAATTTAGCCTCCATCAAAATACGTTCTGAGGAATTTACAGAAATTGCCTTTGCGTTAGCTAAATGTTGTCTCCAGTTTATTTTTGACTAGTTGGTGATTTCAGGCAAAGTGCTTTCACAATTTCCACATGAAGCATTTATTATATGTTGGAATGAAGTTATGAATGTCCTACCTACTAATTGCTATTACTTCCCATGAACTCCAACATAATACTTATGTTGGAATACTGAACTGGTATGCTTATTTTAGACTTTCTGCTTTATAAGAAAAGAATTGTTCTACACATATATTAGTGCTATGTAGTTTGACTGAATTCATCAGACATCTTGTCATGGAGGGGGTTTTTATAGGTCCTTCTGCAACAAAATGGGACTTTGGCAACCAGCATTAGGTGCTCATATACCTGATATCCTTTTTTTCCCCATCCAGAGCCATGATCTGAGTGTGGCCCACTATTAAAGATTTAAAAGCTATAGGAAAAGCTATTATGGATTGGAAATAAAGACCATCTACAAATTTTTCAGCCACACTTGTCATATTGTTAATGTTTTAAAATATTTTCTGTCCACTGCACATTTTAGCTTAATTGGTATTATGCTCCCCTTATAATTTTCTTCGCCTTTGGTTATTAATAATAAATATTTTTCAGTTATTGAAAATTTTACAAATATCTTGCTAATAACTGCATAATATTTTTATTCAATCCTATTGAAGCACATATAAGTAGACCACAAGAAAGCAAAGGCATACTACTCTTGGATAGCAAGATGTATCAGAAGCAACATCTGTATTAGATGTTGATCACCCAAAACTTAACATATAAATAAATGCAATCTCAATTAGCAGTTTAAAAGTTATTTTGCAAATTTGGGGGAAGAATGAAATGAAAAAGGTGAAATGATCTTAATGTCCATGTAGAAGAATAGATGTTCACAATATTTAAAAATCATATTAAACAGAAATATTGCTTACAGGGATTATTTTCTAGAAATTAAAATCTAATTATGATCAAAATAATAAGGTATTGGCATAGAAAGAGACAAACAGACCTATGGAAAAAATACATCAGTGTATACTTAGAAAATTAAAATACAGTGAAGATAGTACTCTAATTCAATAGAGGAAGAGTGGATTTATTTACCAAATGTGCTTTTACAACTGGTTATCCATCTGGATAAACAGCAATCTTGGACCCCCACTCACATAATAAACAAAAATAAATTCCAGATGGTTAAAAGGTTAATTTTTTTAAAATCTAAAACCTGAAAAGAGAAGTTAGGAGAATGCTTTTATAACTTTAGGGCAAAGGAGAGCAATTTAAGCAAAACAGAAAACTTAAAGCCATGAAAGAAAAGAGAAATTTAAATCCATAAAAAGATTTTTGTATGGTAAAGTATAATAAGAACCAATTCAAATGACCAATGATAGGCTGGAAGAAAATGTTGCAACACACGTGACAGAAACAGAATACTTGCCATAATATTAAAGAATACTTAAACAATTACGTGAACAAAAGGGGAGCCTCCCAGTAAAACAATGTTCAAAATATATGAAGAGGCAATTGCCAGAAAAGAAGTTCAAAAGGCTAATAATTGCATGAAATAACACTTATTTAATTAACATCAAAGAGAAACTACTTTTCACCCAGTTTGGCAAACATTTCATAAGGTACTGTGACTACATGAAAGAGGGTACTCTCACTCATTGATGGTGGGAATGTTTATTAGTACAGACCTTAGAAAAGTAATCTGTAATACATACTTCACGTGAAAAAATACATCCTTCTGACATAGCAGTTCCACTTCTGGGAATCTTTTCTATCAAAATAAAAGCACTATTATGTTGTGATTACAGGGATGTTTCCTTCAGCATATATATGCCGTAGCAAGAAATTGTGCCAATAAATAAGAGAATATTTAAATAAAGAATGTTTCACTGATATTAGGAAATATCATGTAGCTAATAGAGTGATTTAAATTAGGTAACCCACAGCAATGTCCAGGATGTATGATGTTGAGAGAAAATACAGAAATGGCTACAGAACTATCATATTTATGTAAAAATAAGCAATCACAAAAATGCCCTGTGCATGTGAATTTACACTTATATAACCAGGAAGAAAGGCAAGGAAGGATAAAGGCCTATGGGTAAGTTTATCTTAGTGGGATGAGCATGAAGTTATGAACACCAAGAAAACGTATTTATGGTACAATGCTTTGCAAAACATAGACTTGTCAAATTCCATTTTATTATAACATTCTACAAGTTGGATACACACATACTAGTACTGAAGGGTTCTTGATGTAAAAGAAAACATGAATTAAGGGATGAAATTTTGGAGAATTTTTCTTTTAGGTTATAATTGTTGTTTTGATATTGAGTTTGAATTAATTATTTTAAAATAGCGAGCGCTATTACAACCACATATTATGTATTCAAAATTTAGGCTTTAAACACCTTATATGTAAATAATCCATATTTCAGTCTGTTTTCTTAGAAAACTTTTCAAAGTATAGGGTACAAGAAAGAAATAAGTATTCAAATGCTTTAATAGCTTCTGATGTGTGTGGTCAAATTCTCTTTAGAAATTATTCCTACCATAGGATTCAGGTTTTAAGAGAACAATATACTTCTCTTGGATGTGGAGAGAAAGGAATAGTTTTACACTGTTGGTGGGGCTGTAAGCTAATACAACCTTTTTGGAGATAAGTATGGAGAATCCTCAAAGAATTCAAATTCGACCTCCCAAATGATCCTGCAATCTCATTACTAGGCATCTACCCAGAAGAAAAAAAAAATTTTTTTTTTTTTATCATAAGGACATTTGTACTAGATTGTTTGTCACAGCTCAATTTACAATCGCCAAGGTGTGTAAACAACGTAAATGCCCACCAACTCATAAATGGATTAACTAACTGTGATATATGTATACTATGGAATACTATGCAGCCATTAAAAAAACAGAAAGTTTATATCTTTTGTATTAACCTTAATGGAGTTGAAGAATATTCGTCTTAGTAAAGTATCACAAGAATGGAAAAGCTAGTATCCAGTGTACTCAATACTAGTATGAAACCAGTAGATAATTTAATACATCCTCACATAAGGGAAAAATTCAATTCAATTCAAGTTGGGGGGAGGGGGAATGAAAGAAAGGGGAGAGAGAATGAGGGAGGGGGATCAGTGTGCTCCCACTTAATGGCCACCATGTGGGGGTTTGTGGCACACCGTTTGGGCATAGGACACAGTTACAAAAGGGACTCCTCCTAATAGATGCAAACATTGTGACCTAATTGCTTGTACCCTCACATTAACTTGACCTTAAAAAAAGAGAGAACATGGGTGGCACCCCTGGCTCAATGGAGTAGGGCACTGGCTCCGTATGCCCTGGCCAAAAACTGCAAAAAAAAACAAAAGAAAGAGAGAGAGACAGACAGGCAGAGAGAACACTACTTCTAATTTCTTCCTGCCTCTACTCCTCCATTTGTTTCTGACTTAATCATGGTATTCTGTCTCCCTCCCCCTTTTTTGAGTGTTTCCATTAACATATTCAAACTATTATATATACATATACACATGCACGTTTAAAACAATTGTTACAATTTTAAATATGCAATGCACTAAAAACAAAACAAAATAAGACAAGCTGCAGTACAACTGATCAATAACTACTGATTCAGAGAAAAGCATCACACCATGCTGGTCCAATCCCTAGAAAGGGGGACAAGCAATAACTAACAAAATTATGTATGCATTTACTTTTAATCTAGCAATCTCTAAGAATCTAAACCTAAGTATATTGGTACATGTATGAAATGACATATGCATTAGGTTATTTACTATATAATTGACATTATATGGGATGGCAAAAATTATAAATAATCAAAATATCTACCAGTGGATAGTGAGCATTTAGGGATAAAATACTATGATAGTTGGGATTTGTCTTTTTAAAAGTGATACTTGAAACACAGAAGATGTAAATAATCTTCAGTCTCAATGAAAGGTACATAAGGGTTCATTTTCTTATTTGCTTTAGTATATGCCTGAAAAAGAATAGAAAGGTAAAAAAAAAGACTTACCTATAGTTTCATTTTAATAGAGATATTTCTCCTCTCTTTCCTTTCTCTTTTGTATATCGTCTCTTAATTGTTAATATTCTCTTTTGAGATGTTCATTCATAATTCCACATCCCCTTCATTAACTCAATGACAATGATCTCTTAAGCACTCAGGTTACATCACTGGCTCTCAAATGAAACAATTTTGCCAAAAATATTTTTGATTATCACAACTGGAGGATACCATTGACATTTAGTAAATGTTTGTTGAATAATAAATTGATGAATGAAAACCAGAATAATTTGGTACAATGAACTAGGAAAATTAATGGATCATGGATCTCCTTTGGTGACCCCTTAAAAAATTATATCAGAAAATTTGTTCATGGGAATGGCAATTCTGTACACTAATAAGCTGATACTTACATGGTAATTAAATTAAAAAATGAGAGTTTGAGAGATTAAGTTTTGTATTATAAAGATTATTATGTCATAGGTCAAAAGTAGATTGAAATGCTGAGATTCTTAGTTATAAGGTTTTATGTCATTTTTTTATACTGAATCTTTAATTGGACCAATCTTAAAATTTTTCATAATAGGTATTTCAACTGTTCATATACACAGCTCTTGAACTGGACTGCATACATGTTGGGGCCCCTTCCTTTGCAAGCTTTGAGAAGGATTAATCTGAGAGAAAATTTGAGAGAAAAGAGTATTCCAGTCATTTTCTAGCTTGGAAGATAAAGGTTGTTTTCTTTACTTCTGATTAAATGAAAATGGTTCCTTCTTGCCTTTTCATGCTCCATTCATCCCCTTCTCCTTCTTTCCCAGGCTTATGGTCTCATAGGTAACTTCCTTTTATATATTAAATTCTTACTCTCGGAAATTAGACATAGAGAATCCAAAAGATAAATCATTATTATGTGTTAAAACAGTTTTTACTTTTCTTTTTTTTTTACATTTAATTATTGCCATTCTTTGAAAATCATTAATTTTGCAAAATAATTATGTATAAAAAGGCGTATCGCTTCACGAGTGCCTAGCAGGCCTTAATATACATTTGTTAAGTTTGTTGACTGTTCTTCATGGTTAAAAGCATCAAGATATTTTTATAATTATTTTCCCTTATAAGAAGGAAAGGAAAAAAAAAACAAAAAACTCCCCAAAAAACACATAGTCCTCTTAAGCCTAAGAGGTATGAGCAAGAAGTCCTATTAGGAAATAGCTTTCATTTTCGTAAATGCTGTAATTAGTTATTTGAAGACTAAAACTCTGGCCATGACCCCTTGGGCTCTTTGAAGTTTCCACGCCCACTTTCTGTATGAATTGGGGTGTTAAGTCCTAGTGTCAGTGCCAATTCTAACTTAGAAATTACATTCTTCCCACTCAGAAATTCCTCCTGCAGTTTCAACAGGAGAAATTATTCTTCATTTTCCCTCCTGAAAACTGTTGTGCAATATTGCTGGCAGAGAGAGGATGATTGGTTACCCTGCAAAGCTAGATGGATTTCGGTGGAAGTTGATGCAGTATCTAAAGATAGTATGTAAAAAAGCCTTAGGCTAACTGTAGATGAAAAGCACTCTAGCTAAGTAAGGTATTATTATTACTAAAGCATTATTATTTTAACTTTGCTACAAGTTACAAGGAGCCTATAAAATCTGCCTCACAGTATTGCAGTGAGGTATTCTTTGTGCTTCCAGTTCTTTATCTCTAACAACCTGTTTCTCATGCCCCAGCCTTACCTGTCAATTTGTATTATGCAAAGGAACTTGAGGCATTCTGAATTTTTTTATTCTAGATGTCCTTGGTAGGGAGTGAAAAGACCATCAAAACCATTGGTTAAAGTTAAAGTGTACTGTTTGAGAAGTGCCAGATACAGGATCAGAAAGCAAGAGATTTAAAAAAATTAGCCAAGAGCAAAAAATATATTAGGAAAAAATAATCTGCCTCCATCATACTGAGTCTTTAACATGATTCTGTTGCTACCTGCTGATTTAATCAATCCTTTCAGTTAAAAAAAAATAGAAATTGGAGTGTAATATGCATGATGAAAAAGTTTAATGAAATATATTGGGATTTTTTCCATAATGAGAAATGAAAATGATCCAAAGGTGGCCAGTGCCCCTTTTAAAGCTTCCTGAAAAAGAGAACCAAATGGTATGAATGCATCAAAGCCTGTATACGGTTCTATACATCTGTTATAGTGTAGAATCCTTTGTTCTTCCCTCCTTGGAATCAGAAAGATAAATATAGGTCAGTGTGATGACTTGAGGCCAGCACTGTACTTGATGTATCTTGATTTTGGTCTTCAAGAGGATTAAATAGTTTTGCTCCCTGGAAATAAAACCAGTCAGTTCAGTCTCAAATTGCATCTTTGAAAGTAAGGGGAGACAAAAAGGGCTTGAGGCACAAATTATTGTAAATCCATTTCGATTGGTCACTGGTGAATAGAACCACTTGTACTTCTGACTAGCAAGGACCAGCAAAGTCTATAAACAAAAAACATAACGTTTTAATTAATAGGTCAAATGCAATGCATACCATTTCCTGTTAGAATAAAGAACAAGCTGATGGTAAATTATTTTCTCTCTGTCATCCACAGGTAGTACAGCTCAGATGTTCAGAAAGTCTAATAAGGGTCATAGAAAATAAGAACATTTTTCTTTGAGGCAAATGTTATCCAATCGTGCTTCCTATGTTGATGGAAACATCCTATATCTGTGCTGTCCAACAATGTAGCCACTGCCCATAGGTGGTTATTGAGCACTTGAAATATGGTTAAGGAGACTGAGAAACTGACTTTTAAATTTTATTTAATTTCAATTAATTTTAATAGGCACATGTGTTAGTGGCTAACATATGTGATAACACAATTTAGGCATCAGAGGAATGATTCAACCAGAATTCCATGGAAACACTCCAGGGGTGTCCAACCTGTTGCCTGTGGGCCACATGCAGATTATTTGATTATTTTTTTGCTTATCTGTGGTGTCAGATACTATAAAAATTATACACAGACCTTTTTTTTTGCTCATCAGCTTTCATTACTGTTTGTGTTTTTAATGTGTGGCCCAAGACAACTTGTCTTCTTCTAATGTGCAGCAGCAAAAAAAAAAAAAAAGTTGAGCACCCCAAAAGCCCTGTGCTTTGACAGGCAAAATGGTATAGAAGATAGAGCAGGATGTTATGGTTTGAGCATCTAGAGTCCAGTCCTTCAATTCCCCTATTGGAGAAGTTGTTTCTTTTAATGCTAAATTTTTGTAAAATAATAGTAATAATACTTACCTTGCTAATTTGCTGTAAAGATTCATGGAGAAAATATTCTTATAACACCTAGAAAAAGGACTGCTCATCAAAAGTCAATGCTTTGTTATAATCATTATAAATATGTTGATGATTGAATACCAAGGCTTAAATTGGGCACCACCATCACTGGCATTTAGTTACTGTAGATATGAGTGGATTCTTGGAAAACCAGCCAAAATGTGTAAACTTATTCAAAGGTTGGATTTCATTCATTCATCAATATATACTCAAATGCCAGGTTGCAAATAGCACTCTGCTAGGCACCGTGGGGATGACAGACGGACGCACCAGCGGTAGTATCCTCTTAGTGGTATGTAGTCCAAGGCAATCTGTGATTATATGAGTTGGGAAGTTGCAGTGATGGTCTGTCAAGAGTGAAAATTTTGATTCACAGCATAACGTACCTGGGGATAGATGTCAAAAACAGACTCCTGTCATAATTACCTGACTAGTGGCAGTAACTCAATATGGTACTTTTCCTTTTACTCTTTTCCATTATTGACTTCAAGCTCCTAGAGGATAAATAGGTAAGGCATCTTAACTTTACTTAAATAGTGATAGAGTTACACTGTTTTCAAAACATCCCTGTGGAAGGTGGTTAAATTAACAAGTGTCAGATAATGCTTGAAGAACACTATTAATAGTCTCTTTCCAGCAGTGTTTTTCCATCCTAAGGTTTGAACTAGCAGGGGAATGCCCAGAATGAATGAGGTAAGCTTTTGAACCAACATCCCAACTCAGGGTCACAGATCTGCCTGAGCTAGGAGAATTATTCTCTGTGGGGAAATACGCTGGCTGCTTGCCTCCAAGCTCAGAGAGCATCACAGTGCAATACTGTTGGCAAGAGAGTTCTGAAGCAGTCTAGAAACCAAAGTGGAAATCGCAGCCTTATGCTCCCAGGTCAACACATTTAATCCAAGCCAGATACACAATGACAGAAGTTCCACGGATTGCCATGGTCCCTGGCACACCCCAGTGTCCATATCAAAGTCAACAGCACTGCCTGGCTCTTGGATTTCAAGAGGAAAGTTGGGCTAGCAACCACTATTACTCCCCAATTGCAGACAAAAACATGTGCTGTTGAGATTATATCCCATTTATGAAGAGATTCAACTTATTTTTTAAGTGTATAAAGTGAAAAAGTTACATTCACTAGAGCTTTAATGCACAGAATATTTGATAAGTGAGGAACAACCCAGTGAATTAGACCCTGCAGGTTGCCCTCTCTATCAACTATTCTGACTAGAAGGTACCGCAGGGATCAGACTGGGATTCATCTCATGTTAGGGTCTTGGCAGATGGAGGATTTGGAGGTGTCAGTAAAGACCAATGTAATTATAAAAATGATTTCTGAAATTTGGAGCAGCAATGGCTATTAATTTAGTCAGCTGCTAATTCCTCATATAAAGTTTCAGGGTAGATATATGAGAAAAGTTGCATTTGCCATATCTTTTTCTCTACCATAGATAGATATAATAACAGATATAATAGTGTAAAGGGAAGTGGAGTGACAGAAAGTGTCCAAAAGAGTTTTATATTTAATAAAAAAAAAAAATGACACACAAAAAAATTTAGGCAGGAGGCAGTTGATTTCTCAATTGGGATGTATTTCAGGAAAAGATGGCAGCGTGCCTCCTCCATCAGGACTTGGTAATCATTCCACTATTCATGAACAGATGCCTTGGTCAGATCCCCAAGTGTAAGTGAATTCATTAAAAGATCTAGGGAATTGAGGTATTAATTCTAAATCATTACATATTATAGATTTTCTGGAAACAAGTAGGGGGATGCGGCAAGGAGAGGAAATATTGGAGATTACATCTAGCTTTTTGGCCAGAAGTTGGTCTCATGAGATCACCAAAAGAGCTTTTTTAATGTTAAGCTTTAAACTCTTTAAAAAAAAATTTAAGCAGTTATTGTCACAGTGTCAAAGGTTGATGTAAGAAAAAGTAGAACCCTGCATGCTGCATACCATATATGGAAACCCTAGAAATCATCTCTTTGATGGAAGAGAGTGCAGACATCATTTCGTTCTTTGTATACTTTAAAAAGGAACTTTTCCAATACGATTTTTGTGAAGGAGACTCTGTCCTGTAGAATGTTTGAAAGGACGGTGTTTGTAATAGTAAGTAGTTCTTTAAATATATTGCAGCATATTTTTGAAATTTGGGCTTAGTTGCTCTCTTTCCAGATTTTTATTTTTTTACTCAGACAATTTGGCACTGGTTGTTATGTGGGTGGATATATTTTCTCACCTGCACAATTAACTTGAAGTTATTTTTGGAATCGTTTTCATTTTCAGCTATTATGATGATACCATACTTGGGAAAAATGCTGTGCAGTTTGAGTCAAGAGATTCTGAATATCTAAGGGCAAAATGTAACAATCGGGTCACATGAAGAACTTCAAAATAGCAACTGAATTTGTTTCATCAAGTCTAAAGATTTTGAGTATACAATTCTTAGAGATGGAGTCCTTCTTCTGTTAATGGTTATGTTTGTTTAAGATTCATCTTAACCCTCCTACGACAGATACATTAAATGCTTCTATCTGCCTCTCTGATGACTTAATGTCAAAAAACTGGAGTTGCTTAAATTGCCTACATGAAATCTTATTGTATAAATATAATTGAAATGAATTATTAAAATATGCTTTATTTCTACAATAAAATCATGACTGATCGTTTGCTATGTTAGAACTTACTTTTGTTTGCTGTTTTGGCTTTTCCTGTTAGTCAGTCCACCCCTACCTGGTACTGCTGAAGCAATGGTGTGATGAATAAAATGATGTGAGCCTGGTCAACATACAGGAAGTAGGGTTCTTAGTGATGGTGCAAACCTTTTGAGTAGAGGTGTAGGACTAGGAAGATATATATAGTTAGACACATATCTGTTTGATTTTTGTTTTAAAGCATGTGTGAGCAAATTGCAACCTGTAGACAAAATCTAGCCTGTTTTTGCCTTTGGAAACAAAGCCTATTAGAAATAGGCCATTGGTTTATGTATCTTCAATGCCTGCTTTTGCACTACAGTGGCAGACTTGAGCAATTTCCACGTAGATCATATGGGCTTTGAAGCCTAAAATGTTTATTACGTGGTCCTTTACAGAAAAAGTTTTCCCACCCTGCTCTAAAAGACAGTTTTTTTGTGTGCTTCTTTTTTATTTTGTTTTTGGATTTTCTCTTTTACGAAAAAAATGTGGTAAACACTATAGATTCACTAATCCAAAAGACAGCCCAGCCCTCTTCACCATTGCTATTTCTAAAATATCGTCTGGAAACATCTATGTGTTCACTTTCCAATTTCTTTTTAGTTAAGGGCAGCCATATGGCTCAGTTCCAGTCTTTGGTATATGAATAAAAGATAGTTGTGGGATTATGGGAAACAGCCATGGCTAGCACCGTCCCATGTTCACTTTCTTGCCGTGAATATGAACATGACACCTTGAGCTGAGAACAGCTACCTTGAATCATGTAGGGAAGCCCAGGGAAATAGCAGAGATCCCAGTGATGATTCCTTTGATCTTTGTTAATTACAGTAAGTTGCTCTGGTTTGGATACAGTTTGTCCTCATCAAACTTTACTTTGAAATTTCACTCCCAATGTAATAGTTTGAAAGATAGGAACAGCCTAGCAGGAGGCATTTAGGTCATGAGGATGTATCCCTCATGGATAGACTAATGCCCTCTTCCTGGGATGAGTTGTCACTCTCCAGCACAAGAGTGGGTTGTTAAAGAGTCTGGCTTCCTCTTGCTTCCTTTCTCGTCATATGATCTCTTTGCACGTGTCTGCTCACCTTCCACTTTCTGCCATGAGCTGAAGCAGCCCAAGGCCCTCACAGGTGCAGCTGCCCAATCTTGAACTTTACAGCCACCAGAATTATTACCAAATGAACCTATTTTCTTTGTAAAATACCCATTCTCAGGTATTTGGTTGTGGCAACCCCAAAGGGGCTAAGACATAAACCTATCTAGTATAAAATGATAATTTGAAATCTTATAAATTTCGAATTTTTCTTGGCAAGGAAGGAGATGGGGAGGGAGAGTTGCCAAAAACGCAGTTTAAAATAAAAATAGATGGTCTGAATATTCTATATAAACATGTTGTGCTAAATTATGACTATTCTCTCTAAATAGGACATAGTTCTTTGATCTCCTCCTAACCTCTTTCTCTTCATTAACCTATTTATTTAATTTCTATTTATTGTAGAGGTCTGTGCTCCTGTCTCCAAAGATGGCTGCACACAATCTCTCCCCTCTGTTTACTCACACAATGCAGGCGTTTGCCTTCCCTTGAATCCAGACTGGCATTTTTGACTCATGACCCATTTAAGCTGATATGACACCCTAGGACATCTGAGCCCAGGTCTTAACAGAACTGGCAGATTTTTGTGGAAACCAAGAGAAGAAAGTGAGGCAAGGAGGAGGGAGAATTCAACTGTGTCAAATGCTGCTGACAGGTCAAGGAGGATGAGGACCAGGAACTGACCATTGGCTGTGGTGACGTGGGTAGCGTTCATGATCTGGATGACAGCAGTCTCTGTGGAGTGTTTGGAGAAAAATCCTAACTGAAGGAGATTCAAGAAAAAAAAAAAATGGGAAGAAAGAAACGGGACAATAAGTACAAATAATTGTTTCATCTCTTGCTGGAAATTCACAAGCAACAGAGCAGTAGTAACTGAGGGGAGGTGATCATATATGGCAATTTCTTAAGATAGCAGAAATAGCACTAAACTTATCTAAATGTTATAATACAGTTCTTAGGTTTAACCTACAATTTAAAGATAGTATAGACTTGTAAAAGCAGGATTCCTAAAAGCAAGGAACATAGTATCACAGCAAATTCTTTTCCTTGCATTTCAATTTCATCATTTGTAGCATGAATGAAAATTTTTATTTTTATATAGAGATTGCCTTTTAAATTTTCTTTATTTGTGGTTTTAAGGTTGATAGTTGTGTCTTTAAATTTGATAGTCTCATCATTCTAGATACTTCTATTTGAACTTGGTAGAAAATATAAAAATTGATTTCAAGAAAGATGATTTTAATAAGTTTTTTGTATAAAGGAATAAGGTACCAAATAAAAATAAATCTTCACTCTTATAATTATCAAAAAATTTGGAAGCATATGTAAGTTAGAAAGTTGGAGAGCATGTATATATGGAAGATTAAAATATTATCTAAACAAAATTATAAGTGTTTGTAGCTTATTATATTCCAACCAGATAGCCTATTAATAAATTTGTTAAGTTGACCCTATTGTGTCATCAGAACCTATGAAAAATATGTTACCATATTTTATTCTGGTCACACCATATGTTTGCTACAGTTACTAGTGGTAATTTAGATAGGAAAGACTAAGTAACAACCATTGCAAAAGAATGATCCCCTCACCTCTGTAGTTGAAACATACCCTAGGAGTTATGTGTGTTTATGCTGTTTCTATTTCATTTAAGATCACCTCTGTAAACTATAGCTTAGAAAAGTAAATTCCTATTGTTCTTAAGACAAAAATATAAATAAAAGATGTAATGTAGGCATGGATAAATGAATAGAATATTTGGGACTTAAAGGCTCCAATGATCTGAGTAAATATTTATAATCATTTTGATGTCTTTTTAAGAATTATGCTCTTTATAGCATAATATTTTATAATATTTTGTGTACAATTTCAGGTTTATTTCATGTTGGCTGGCACCTGCTTTCTGGGTTCTCAAGGGTACAACATGTGTTTTAGGCTAGTGCCAGTAATATTTTTACATGGTCTCTTTCATGGTACTTGTAGGAAAATTCTTCTTATAATTGGAAGGCAGAAGTTGTCTGTAGTCCAATTATATGTGCATAATTGTCTGTGTTCACTATAACCAATGTTTGACTGTCAGTGGTAGTGAGGGTAATGTTTGAGTTCCTTCCCATTTTAATAATTAATTACATTTTCTTCTAATAAAGGGGATTGGGAACGAAGCTTCATGTTTTTGTCAAACTCAATTGTTTCAATTTCCTGGTGTTAAAATAAAATGTATCCCCTTGGAAAGAATGGGAATTTAATTATATCAATTTAAATTGCTCTTTATTTTTGTTATAAAGGCAACCTTATTGACCCACCAAGGCAATATCTATGACAAGAATTTGATAGGCATTATATAAAATTAGGGTGTCTTTTTGCTTCTGAATACATTCCTACAACAATATTTACAAGATTTTTTCACTGGCCCTTATCACATGCCAAATACGCCTCTGTTTGTTATATCAGAAGAACTCTACTACACTATTTATTTCCATGAATGAGTAAGCCCACCTGCTCACAAATGCTCACCTTTCTCTGTCCCATCTAAGATGACGAGTGTATTCTCACCCAGGGTAGCCCTGGAGCAATTGGAAGTTGATAAAATTTTGTTCTTGGAAACCTTTTTCCTTTTTTTGTAAATTTAAACAGAGGACCAAAAAATGTTTCAGATCTTAGTAATTCTAATTATGACTCTGATTTTCAGACATTTATTCTGTAACAAACTGTACAAGGTGTTTTCCACGCTTGGTCTCACTCAAGTCTCACCACCCTTCTAGGACTTAGGTATTATTTTATTGCCATGAATTTGAGTCTCAGAGAGGTTCTATAACTTGGTCTGGGTAACACAGGTAGAAAGTTGTAGCAGATACAAGCCTAGGCTTAGGTGACTCCAAAGCCTCTACAAGTCAAGTCGCAAATGTGCAGCCTCTCTCAAGAAAGGATTCACTAATGGCAGACACCCAGGACTTTACAGCCTCATAGGCAATTGTTGTTCTGGTTTACAACCCACACCACAGGTGAGGGCTATTTTAGAAGACCCCAATTCTGTCTAGCCCTTCAGAGCTGCTCTGAAGAATGCTTGAGGTAAGACCAAAAATGTTAAAATGGGGTCTCTGACATCAATCAGACCTGTGTGCAAATTCAGCCTCTACCACCACCTTTGTGACCCTATCTAGAAGGCCTGATTTCTAGGATCCCCATCTGTAAAGAGGAAATAATAACAGTATTTACCTCAGAGGGTTTTTGAAGGATGAAGTTAAATAAAACTGGTGATAAGTTTGACTTAGTTCTTGGTGCTATTTTTGACTCAAACCAGGTGCTGACGTTGTCATACCAAAGAAACGTAACATTTAACAAACGAAGATTCAAATGGCAGAAGCCACGGTGTCAAGGGGGAGAGAGGCTTTGGAATCACCTCAGAGAAAAATAGGCTTTGGAGCCAGGAAGATTTTAATTTGTATCGTAAAGCTATTTGTGCACATTTTGGGGTCTTCAATGAATATTTTTGTTTAGAAAAGGAAATTATTATCTCTTTCTGAAGACATATGATCAGAGCAAAAAAGGAACAGGGACTAATTGGAATGTTTTTGATAAAAAGTTTCAGTGTCTGAACATTATTGTGAGACATTCTTCACTAGTTTGACATTTTACAACCTGCCCTGTGAAAATTTTGTGTAAATATTTATGTTCACTTATTACGGGCACATGTTTTCTGGGCTCTCAAAAACAGGTACACCAGTTTTGAATTCACATCACAAAACTCAGGTCACAATGTTCTTGCCCTTGGGCAAGTCCATAAAACTCTATGAGCCTCCATTTTCTCACATAAAATTGGGTTATTAATATGAGATAGTATACGGAAAGTGCTTTGCACACTTCTTAGCACCTGGGTTGATTGCAACAAACAGTGGCTGTTTTACTGCTTTTCATAAAAGCCTCATCATGTGTTTATGTATTCATTCAACAAGTTGTTTGAGCACCTCCTGTATGCCATAAGCAGTGCTAAAGGTCGGGGCCACAGTGATCCCCGTAGTGGTAACATTTGCTTTCCAGACGAGGGGAAAAGTCAATAAATAAACCAATATATAGAATGAAATAACTATGGAAGGTTTGTGATCATAGCTCCTGAAAAATTAAACTGTGAAAGAGGAACTTAGCATTCTTCTCCAAAACGTTGAAACTTAAGCTGAAACTTGAAGGTTGAGAACGGCTTGAGCCAGGCAAAGAGCAGTGGAAACAGAAAATGCAAAGTCCTGTAAGTGTAAATGAATGTCACTGTTGGGTTTCCAAGCAAAGCAAACATGAGGGCAGAGAGAAGTAGGGGCTGAGCTCAGGCAGGTGCTGGGGCCAGGCAGAGTCTGCTAAAGAGTTGGGTTTGTTATTCTACAGATATGGAAGAGCAATTTATGAGTTTTTAAGCTGGGAAGCAGTGTGATTTTTTAAAAGATGACTCTGGTAGATATGTGGAGAATGGATTAGAGGGAGGCCTGTGCCAGTGAGTCTCGATAAAGGGCCATGGTGGCCTGGGTTCCCACAGGAGTGGTGTGATGGGCTGGAGCTATTTGCAGGTTGAACCATCAGGATTCCCAGATGGATTGGCCTTGTTGGGGGTGAAGAAGCAGTGGCCACTGAATGAATCAGCATCAAGACTCATTTCTGATCAAGAATTTTGCTACTTACAGAAAATATGTCTGTTTATTATCATAAACAGACATAATCTAGCTGGGCTAGATGGAAAGCGTGTTGGGTCAATCTGGATGCCCCAATAGAGGGAGAGATTTGGCTTTCTTATTTGGAAAAATTCTAGCATTCCTCTAGAATTGTCTAGACAACAGTTCTCAATTTTCCTTTTTTTCAGGGTTTTGCTGAGCCATATTGAAGCCCAAAGGAAAAATGTTTGCCCCTAAATATACTTATTAAAACATCCTCCCCTATTTTGAAACAAGTGGACAAAATTAAAAGTCCTACAGTCAAGAAACATGTTTTTACATGGCAGTTACTAGGGAGGAGGGAGGGGGAGAGGATGGGGAGGAACTTATGTGTACAGAGTTGCAGTTTGGGAATAGAAAAAGTTCCAGAGATGGATAAAGAGATGATGGGGATGGCCGGGCAACACTAGGCATGCACTTTTCACTGAATAGCTCACTTAAAAATGTTTAAAATGGTAAATTGCATATTATGCATATTTTACACAATAAAAAATGCAAAATAAAACTCTATAAAACAGTTCATGTTGTCCAGTTTTTTCAAACTTCAATAACAATCTTAAAAACCCACCCATTAGTGATCACACAGGTTTCCAGGGCCCAGGAACCATGGCTGATGGGATATGATGGTTTCTATTGCACAATAATGCAGGATTGTAAAACAAACAGCCCACAGTCATCAGTCTTTACTGAGCATTTTGATATATTATTCATCATTAGTTCTTTCGCATTAATTTTATTTTCTGAAATCATGCATTCAAATATTACTTATCTGGAGGAACTGATTTATTGTGCCTTAAGTATTGCCCCTGAGGCACAAAATAAATTTCCAGATATTATCTTTTTGTTTCTGATTGAAGAACCATCCCCCAAGTGCTTAGCAGCTTTGTTGTGGACTAAGCATCTCTCAGAAATATACTTTTTTTCTTAGGCTCTCCCTGCGGAGCAAGACACATTGGTCTCTGCTGCTCTGAAGCTTCCCTAATCCTGTCAAAGGTGTCTGCTGTGCCCCCTCCATTCCATGCTTCTCCCCTCCCCCAGGACCCAAGTCAAGGTAGGAGAGGTTAGGAACCTGCTCCCTACATTTGAGTTCTCTCTCCTCCATCTTGGTTTTTATTTTTGCTATTGTCCACCCCTGTGCCTCTAACCTGCCCATGGAAGACTTCTACCTCTCCTCTGTAGGGCAAGAGAGTGACATTATCCACAGTATAGAATGTGGATTCTCTGCAGCATAACTCCTTTATTTCTCCCATAATATGCCTAGTTTGGGCATATCAAAAGCACGTTAGCTTTCAGGCTACTCACTTCTGCAATGGTTTTCCAAAGTCCATTCAGAAATGTGCTTGATGTCTTTGGCATTGGCTTGAGGTGATCTCCCTGAAACAGCTGAATGGTTAGGAAAGAATATCAGGTCCAAGGAACCAATAGTGGCAGCAACAGTCATATAAGATCTCAAATATGATCATCCCTCCAGGGAAGATTAAGTAAGCTTATGATGAAGGATAAATTACCCTAGGCTAAGAGTCGATGGTCTGGGTTGCTGACGTGACAACACCGCTGGAAGCGACAGGATTTTCACTAGGCTGTCGCATTGTACGGTGCTTAAAGGCTTGAGCTTGGAAGTCAGAGGACCTGGGTCTGGATCTTGGCTGACCCAACCCTGTCTGTGAGACACTGGAGTATTATTTCATTTCACTAAGCCTGTTTGTCTTCTTTAAACTTCACTAATAATTATAACCCCCAGCATACAAGGCATCTAGATCATGAGGTTACTAAGCTCATCCAAGCTCTTTTCCTCCCCTTTGAAAAGCAATGAATGTCTGGCATCCCAGATTAAACATGATGATGCAAGCAAAGTGCTGGGAATGGTGCCTGGCATATGGAAGGTGGTCAATTACATCATAACTGTAGTTGTTTTCTCCACTTACAACAACAACAAAAAAATCTTCCCTGGCTGATTCATAGTGTGTCAAAAGACTGAAATGATGTTGTAAATATGAAACAGCATTGTGTATTATAAATGCTAGGTCAATATAAGGGATCCTTTTGTAATGATTTCAGTGACTAACAACCATAATTGCGGGGGCATTTAGGAATCAAGTTTT
This sequence comes from Loris lydekkerianus, assembly GCA_963574355.1. Lineage (NCBI taxonomy): Eukaryota > Metazoa > Chordata > Mammalia > Primates > Lorisidae > Loris > Loris lydekkerianus. Next base: position 24,735 of record CAUYPK010141227.1, on the reverse strand, counting down.
TTAATGGTCCTCAGTCATGTGGAATGTCCTGTGAGTACTGAAGAAGCAGTATTCATGTATTTACCCATCTATTTATCTATTTATCCATATTTAATGAGCACCTACCACATACCAGACATGGTTCTGGCATTGTTCTTGGGATACAGCAGTATGCAAACCAAAAGCCAAAATATTTCAACTTTGGATATAGGAACTGTGAAATGTCTATAAACATCCAAATTAAGATTTCAAGTGGGCAGCTGAATACATGATTTTAGAGATGTAGAAAAAGGGAAGAGAAGGAGGAGGGAGAACTCAAATGCAGGGAGTAGGTTTCTAACCTCTCCTACCTTGACTTGGGTCCTGGGGGAAGGGAGAAGTATGGAATGGAGGGGGCACATCTGACTTGGAAATAGAAATTCAGGAGTAATCAGAGAATATATGCTACATAGAGTCCAGCTACGAACCATCTTAAAATCTAATCCTAATATCCAGGCCCAAAATATTGATTCTTTTTTCTTACAAATAATAGAAAAACAAAGGTATTATTTCCAGAGATAGAGACAGAGTTTGGGGAAGGAAGGCATAAATCATTCAGAAGAACTCAAAAATACAACATAATTAAAGGTAAAATTTACTTATTTATCTTCCTAAAATTTTAATTTGGCTTTGAGAGGGAAAGTAAATTTTATAAACTTAGCAGATACTTAATGGGTTCATTATTTGGACTACGGTCCATTACATAAAATCATAAAACAACAAAAGCGTATTTCTGATTGTTATACACCCTCTTTATTTATTAACCAACGCAATGAAGAAGAAGACCAAATGGCCAACAAACATGAAAAAAGGCTCAACATCACTAAACATCAGGGAAATTCAAATTAAAACCACAATAAGATCCCACTTTATCCTTGTCAGAATGATCATTCTTAAAAAGTCACGAAACAATAGATGCTGGCATGGATGCAGACAAGCATCTATCCACTGCTGTAGGGACTGCGAATTAGTACAATATCTATGGAAAACAGTAGGAGATTCCTCAGAGAAATAAATGTACATCCACTGTTTGTTCCAGAAATCCTATTACCAGATACCTACTCAAAGGAAAAGAAGTTGTTTTATCAAAAAAAAAACAAAAACCCTGCACTTGAATGTTTATCACAGCACAATTCACAATCCCAAAGATGTAGAATCAACCTAAGTGCCTATTAATTCATGAATGGATTAAAAAATATAGTACACACACACACACCGTGGAATACTACTCAGCAATGAAAAGAAATAAAATAATGTCTTTTGCAGGAATTTGGATGGAATTGGAGACCATCATCCTAAGAGAACTAACTCAAAAATGGAGAAACAAATACTACATATATTCTTTAATAATTGGGAGCTAAACAATGGGAACACCTGGGCACAAAGAGATGTTAAGGTCACAGGAAATCAAGAAAGGAAAGGAGAGGAAGGGAAGGATGAAAACCTACCTATCAGGTACAATGAACACTATTTGTGTGATGGGCACACTAAAAGTTCTGGCTTAAGCACTATAAAAAGCATCCATGTAATAAAACATTCATATCCCCTTAATGTTCTGAAACAGAAAAAGAAGAAATCAGCAAGCATCCCCAATTCTGTGACTAAAGAGAACATTGAGAGATTTTCTCCATTTCTTTTTCATAAGTAAGATCTATAATTGTTAATCAAGATCTGAATTTTATTATATATTAATTTGTAATAGTTTTCTTTTACTGTTATATCAGAAGATTTATCATCTGTTTAACATTTGGTGTATGTTTGGTCAAGGGAGCATACACTGATCTATTAAGTATTCCTCAATTGTTGAACACCAAAGTTGTATCCACTTTTTGATTAACAATATGTGTGCATGTGTATGTTATAATTCATTTTTACTTCATATAATTTCCTTAGAAAAAATAACAGCAGTAAATTATAAATTATTGGATCAAAATATATAAATATCTTAGTATGTGTAATCTAGTTACCTTTGAGAAACGTAGTACCAATCTGCACTCTCAACATCAGAGAAAAGATAATCATCCTTAATATCCACACCAGAGTATTTTATTATGAATAATGTTAAATATGCTTATTAATTCTGATTTGTGTAGCTTTTCTAACATCTTAGTGAATGTTATTTTATCTTTTCATTTATAATAGTCATGTTTTTTTTCCTTCAAATTGTCTTATATTTCCAAAACAATGTTAAATAACAGCAGTCATACCGGCCAATATCTTGAAGTAAAATTTCTGGAAAGAAATCTGTAATACACAGTAATTATACCAGAACAACTGGGAAAAAATTACATAAGTCACAGAGCAGATATCAAGAGAAAAATGCAAAATGATACATGTTTATGGGTGCTTTGAATTTGTTTGCCATTTGAAAAGAGAGAGTAGTATTTACTTGTTTGGGTTTATCATAGACACATTTCTACTGATCTCACTTGAGAATGAGTAAGGTTTTCTGTATATTTTTTAACTAAAGCAAATTAAAGCCTTTTCACCTAAAATAGATTCAAAATAAGTTTGTAAATTATGTCTTAACATGCATTTCTAGCTCTCTCCATAATTTAAATATCCCAGTTTCTTTACAAATCAACACAGAAATTTTCTAATGCAATGCTTTTTTCTAACAATCTAAATAATCATAACATATTCTCATTATTAGTACTAATTTTTCTGTCAACAGCACACATCTTTGTGATTCTTAACAAAACTGTATATTTGACTAGTTTAAGTAGATAGAAGATATTACTGAAGCATTCTTACATTAAAATAAAATATTATAAAATAGATTTTCTATAATCTGAATTTACTCTTCATAATTTTTGGCGTCCTAAGATGTCCTATAAATTTTATATCCCCCCACCAAATGTGACTTTTCACTTCATCATATAGGGAGTGTGTGGTAGAAAATGTAAATGTTCGATGTTCTTCTGAGACACACAAATATAGATTTGTTGGAATTACTACAGCTATCTGTCAGCCTCATGGGTTTGGGAGCCAAAATTCCCTAATTCCAAAATTATGGGCATGTGACAAAATTTAGTTTATATTGCTTTGTGAAACTAGGACTTCCATATACACAAGTTAATAGACTGAAAAAATGGATGTGGGCTAATGAGAAAGAGATCTTAATTCATCTTTTAGCAATCATTTGCAAATGTGACTCTTAAACTCATTCTGTTTTAGAAGCATCTAAAAGAAAATACATGAATCTCACATTTTTAGTCTTAGAGAAATTTACAATGGAAATAGAGATAGAAATGTTTGCACTTGGAGTAAGCAGCCACCTCGTATTTCCTCCCTTTCTCCCTTCTCCTTTTGCTGGTTGGCAAGCCCACCTACTCATATTCCACAACACCCTTGTCGTTTATTTTAGTTTTGCAGGCAGACTTTATAATTGGACACACTTAGTGGGCAAATTCCAGTTGTACACTCCCAAGTAAATTGTTTAAATTCTCTAAGTCCAAGTTTCCTCATCTGTAAAATGAGGTAGAAGTACCGGGTGTGTAACAAAAGTATCAATTTCTTTGAGTTACTATGTAAATAAATTGTATTTAAGTCAAGATCCTGATACAATGCCAGTAGGTATGATAGTATTTGATAAGAAAGTTGATTATTTCATACAGTTAGATTTCCCCCATACTGTAGAGGTTTATGTAATTAAAATAAAACCCCAACAAATGTATTTATTCGATATCATTTCAGTAAAATGATTACATGAAATGTAATGATTACTTCTGTGTGTATCAGTTTTTCACATTAGCATACTTCATATAGCTCTAATGTAGGGTAGTGTTTTTCTTTTAAGGGAAGTAAGCAGAATGAAGATTTTAGGTGATAACAGTTGAGAATGCTTTTTGCTTTAATAATATTGTTTTTGTATTTGTATATACTTAAAATATAACTGGAATACAAAACCTTTGATTTCATGGTGGTATTTTCTTTTAAAATATAAATAATCAGAAAAAGGCCATTTGTTAAAAATAATTACTAAATAATAGTAGACATTTCACACAAATATGGTGCCATACCTTGGTTTGCACCTGCCAAAACTCATGTTTAAATTTGATCCCCAAAGTGTCAGTGTTTGGAGGTGGGGTAGTTTTGGAGTCATGCAGACTCATCCCTCATGAATATATTAATGCACTCACAGGATGATTAGTTCCAACCATGGCAAGTGTCAACAAGTCTGGCTTCCTCAGTTTCTCTTTTGTTTCCTCTCTTTTCACACACCTACTCCCCTTCCACGTTCTACCACGAGCGGAGCAAGCTGAGGCCCTCACCAGATTCACCTACCCAGTCATGAACTTTCCAGCCACCTGAGTCATAAACCAAATAAATCACCAAGCCTCAGGTATGCAGTTATAGTACCACTAATCAAACTAAGATATATGAGAAGAGTTATGAATTTGGTACACTATGATTTGGAAAACATTCACCTAGGGAAATGTTCAGGGAATAGAGATGGTTGTCATTTGGATTCTCAAAAGAGAATATGTAATAATTTTTTATTACAGTTAAGAGTTAATGTCAAAATGTGATTCACTAGTGTTTTAAATTGTTCTATCACTCTTTATTCTTTTCTCTTCTTTTCCTTCATTCTTCTTCACATTGGTAATTTGTATCATAGATATTTGCTTTCTCTCTATAGACAAGGGTTATTTTTCCAGCACAAATTAAAGTCTACATTAACAAAGGTTCTTCTGGGTAGTATGTCATATCATTACATAATCCAAGAGAGAAAAGTCAAAGTGAAGAACCACAAAATGTTTTCTAGATTAGCCAATAACTTGGGGAAATACTGAATTTAGCAATGATGAAGAAATTCTAGGCTATCCCAGAAGGCAAGTTTCAATTTAAGCCTTTGCCTTACTCTTGCATAAGGCAATTGCTAGCACATCTGTTTAAAGAAGTCTCATTAATGCTCCTTGGATAAAATACATAATCTAGTAATTTGGATTCAGTAATTCCGTGATCATTTTATTGTCTACTGATTTCTCTGAATAATATGAAATATAAGTACAAATCAGTTTATTTATAAAAAATTCTTCATTGCTACTTCCCAATTCTAATTTTTCCACCGTTTTGTTCTATTTTTATATGAATTTTCTTTTCTATTTATTTTCACTTTTTGCAATTCAAAAACATTATTGAAAACATGGTTAAAATAAGATCTATTTCTTTCTAAAAGAAATATACCTTTTTAGCTTTGGTTTCCTTTTTGAAAAAGCTCAAAGCAATTTTATTGGCAAAGATATCCCCTTTGCCTAAGGCAAAAACTAGTGAAATTATGCCATAAGAAAGAGATTATTAAATATTTTATTTTGCTTTTTTAAAAGTCATGAGCAAACATTTACAAGGTTCTTCTTTATACTGGCTTCTTTTTATAAAACTTTACTAAAGAACTTCCTATCTTCTTCCTAATCATATTTCTTTAGTATGTCTTTATTACTTACTAAAATTCAACAGGTAATTAAGCAGCCCTGTTTTTCCATGTTAAATAAAAGTGTGACCCTGTATGGTCTGCTAAAATCCTAGTTTATTATGTCCTTGTCTTTTGGTATTATCCATCATCTCAAATCTGTTCTGTAGAGTTAATGTGTATATTTACATAGAATGTCTTCTAGGAAAACGTGTGGCTATTGGCAGAGTCTTGGGTCCTTTGTAATTTCAGTTGTTATTTATTCTGGAGGAATAGAACTAGGTTTGAGGAATAATAAAACACATATTTCTTCCTGGAACACCACCTGAAAATACATTTCCTTTCATAAATTCGGTGGTTCAGTTGGCTTTTTTATTTCTACATTTGATATGTCAGAGTAAAGGAATTAACATTGGAATGCCTACAATATGCATGTACTGTTTGGGGACATAAAGTTAATGTGCAATTTAAAATAGTTTAACATAGTAAATTGCACACGAACTTTATTAATACCCAGTATATGTTTTCTTAATAACAATCTCAAAACAACATTGTTTTTTGAAGTTCATCATGCATGAGTTAAATTGGTATATTTTTCTGAAAGCTTTTGAAGAAATATTTTAAAAACTAGTAAAGTATAGCATATATAGCAAAATGTATTTCAATATTATAAACAGTGTGTATGATGAACTTTTTTTCTTAAACACCTTTGTAGGGAGACAAACTTGTACATGTCTACATTGCCTATATATTTGATAGTCACAGATGCTCAATTCATAAATCATTTTAGTTTTAGGAGATGCAGAAAAAAAGAGACTGGGTGGATAATATTATTATTCTCCATAATTATCTATGAATTCCAATAATGGTGTTAAGAGTTCATAAGTCCACCTTCCCCTCCTTACCAGTGTAGACTCATCCAAGGTTTGGAATATAGAGAAAAGTACGTGTTTGAATTATCCTGCCTCAAACAGTTTAAAGCAAGAAAAGCTAGAGATGAGAGGCCCAGGCAAAAAAAAAAATTCTGGAGTATTGGTGGGGAGACAAGACAAATACTCAAAGCCAGGGATGGAGGAACAAACAAGCATAACGGTGGACTTGAATGAAAGCAGAAGGAGGCAAGTACACAGAGATGGGTGCACAAGCTGGGTATCTTAATGGTTCAAAGCTGACCCCACCTAACACAGCAACCTTAAAGGAGCCTTGGGGCTTTTTTCTTGTCTTATGCTGCACATTACAGATTGGCAAACTATGACTCACAGACCAAATATGGCTCACAACCTTTCGTCTAAATAAAGCTTAATTGGAATACAGCCACACTAATTCATCTAATAATTTTCTATGGCTCCTTTCACACTACAGTGGCAGAGTTGAGCCATTCTGACAGAGACTCTGTGCTTCACAAAATCTAAGATAGTCACTATAGAGTTCTTTACATAAAATGTTTACTGATTCCTGCCATAGGGAAATCTTGTAATAGGATACCAAATGTCTTTATTTTGATCACAAATATAGATATAAAGTTAGATGTACACAAAGATGTATGTATATAATATATGTAGATACGTATGTATGTGTATATGTGTATATATTTTTGTAGAAATTTCTTTACATTCAATAAAAGGTCCTTCCTGACAAGGAATAGATATTATGATTTCTGTCAAATTTCACATTTAGAATCTACATAAAAATTTCCAGGTTTTGACAAATAGCTTACAGTTTTCAAAATACAAGGTCTATATTTTGAAATTGTCTCAAATGTATTTCTCACCAACTTTCACAATACTGATTGCATGGAATTATTAAAATAGGTTGTGAATAGATTTCAGGTTCCCTCAAGTATCTGAGTGATTAAAACTTTCACTGTTATTAAATTTAAGCTATAATAAGTTAGCATGACATCTTCATGGATATTTATATAGCTCCTCATAACATTGTCCTGATATTATTATCATTATTATAATGTTTGCTTATATCCTTTGGGGAGGGAAAAGTTGATGTTTAAGGTCATACAATTTCAAAATAACTTATTATCCATGACTTTGAGATGTAGGAATGTTGTGCATCAAATTTAACCCATATAAGACATTCATGGACCTGGTATTGACCTGGCCCATGTAGATATCCTTCCATATGGCACTTTTGATCTTGTCAGGATTCAGAGATACCCGGTAGACACAGAAGACCAGATGGGAAGGAGCTACACTGACTTGATATAATTAATCTTCTTGGGATTCAAGCCTAAGAATGAAAACCATAGCTAGGATTATACATAGCTTGAATGAGTTTAGAAATTTTCATATTAAATAAATATGACTTTCTTCTGCTTTTGAGCATGATGGAGTGGTGATACCAGATTTGTGCTCCTGCCATAAATAACCAGAAGCTGAAAATTCGTAAGAAATGACATCAGATAAAATGCAGCACCAGTCTGTGATGCTTGAGAGAAGGAAAACAAAGAAGCAAACCTTGTGATTGTCTTGGATGTCTGTCCCAGGTGCTTTCCAGACCAAAATGTAGCCTTATGCTGCAATGCACAACAGTCTCCCTGAGTTGAGAAGTCAGAGCTTAGAGTTTCATAAGCCTGAAGCAGCTTGAGAATGATGGATAGGATAGTGGAGAGAAAGAAATTATTCAGAGATAGAACTCCAGAAATCTGCCAAAGGTCACCTTGAGTCTTTGGCACAATACTAAGCTGTTCATGTGTAAGATGAAAATTCACGAGGCCAGGAAAAATAAATAAACAAACGAAATAAATAAATAAACTGTCTAAAATAACAATAGCAGTAAAAGCAAAAATATAAACAAAGACAAATCAGTGAAAGAAGAACTGCCAGGTAACTGAAAAATTCCCAGAACTCTCACAGGCTGAGCGACATTCAAGTTTGAATAACATGACTTTATTAAACAATAGAGCACCATTGTTTAGAAAGGTCACCACATAGTATAATGAAGACTAAACGAGCCCTAAATTAAATGTTATTCTATCTAGACCCTGCCTATTAACATATTAAAATAACACTGAAAGCTGAAAGCTTAATTGATAGCCAGAAAAATTTAAAAATTGTCAACACTTTTTAAATAAATGAAAATCCAGACATTTAACAATCTTTAAAAAAATTTCCAGCATTTATCCACAAATTATTATACATGAAAGTATAAGGAGCAAAAAAAATGTGACCCCTGACCAAAAGAAAAAGCTATTATGAATATGTTAAATGATTTAAAGGAAAATATGAACATAATAAAAGGATAAATGTACCTTATAAAAAGACAACCAAATGAAACTTTTGGAGATGAAAATATAATAACTAAAATAACAAATTCTGAGCCTAAACTAGATTGGACACAGCAGAGAAAAAGAATCAATAAGCTGAAGTTATCATAGTAGAATAGAAGCTATCTAAAGCAGCGGTTCTCAACCTGTGGGTCGTGACCCCTTTTTAACAATGAAAAGACATTGTTGCATTAGGAAGGTTGAGAACCACTGATTTAAAATAAAGCACAGAGAAAATCCCTAAAGCTAATAAATGGAGATACAGTGACTTGTGGGACAATATAAGGCACTGTAATATGCGTATAGTTAGTAATCTGGAAGGAAAGGGGAAAACTGGAGACTATAGACACACACACATATACACACACACACACACATACACACACACACACACACATATATTTAAATATATAATAGCCTAAATTTGTTCACATCTTATGAGAACTATAAATAGCAGTCAGGAAGCTCAATGACTTACAAATACGAAAGATAACTGTATGTGTATATCATAATCAAATTTTCAAAAACCAATGATGAAGAGAAAAAATTTAAAAGCTTTTAGAGAAAAAAGCATATTAAATCTAGTGAATCTGTTTTCAGCCATGATGACTAGAGTTAATAACAATAAGCTGTATTCTTGAAGGTCACTGAGAGTGGATGGTAAATTTTTTTTGGTCAAAAACATGGTAAGTATGTAAAGTGATGCTTATGTTAATTAGTTCAATTTAAATATTCCACACGGTGTATGTATTTCAAAACATCATATTGTACACAGAAATACATATAATTTTTTACTTGTCAATTAAATATACCAGGGAACAAAGATAAGAATTATTGCTAACTTCTTATCAGAAAAAATTCAAACCAGAAGACAGTGGAACAACACCATCAAAGTGCTGAAAAAACAAAAAATATCAGTTAGCCTAGAATTCTGTAGCCAATGAAAATACTCTTTAAAAATATGAAAGTAGTGTGATTTATAGACAACAAAATCTGAGAGCATTCGTTGCCAAGAGAATTGTACTTCAAGAAATGTTCGAGGAAGAACCTGGAAATTGAAATATATGGAGCAAATTTAGAAGATTGATTTTTTTGGTTTTAAAAATGTCTTAAAAGTAAGTGACTGCTTAAAGTAAAAACATCAATAGTTTATTGAGGTTTATAGCATATGTAGAAATAAAATTTATGACAACAAGGACACAAAAGATGATAGGAGAGAAATGGGTGGTTTTGAAGGTAGACAGTGATAAGTTAAAGGTGCTTACTATAACTGTATAACAAACACAGCTGAAAGGCTAATGGGCTGTTAGAGGAAATTAATGTCAGCTCTAGAGAGAAACTCAGTCAAAAAAACAAAAAAAAGGTAGTAAAAGGAGATAAATGGAGCAAAGGAGATGAGATGAGTAGAAAACAATAAATAAGACCATAGACTGTGGAACATTGAAACATCAAATGTAAACGGTCATGTAATTGAAAATTTTGCTATAAGACTATATTCTGACAAGCCAATATAATTATTGATACCAACCATTATTTTCCTTTGTGACATTTTCCCCAAACTATATTTTATTTTAATAAATCGATGGCATGGCAAAAAGACATTATTATTTGGAAATGACGGTTTTTCTTAAAAATTAATTTCATAAAATATTATTAAGTTTAAAACTCGTCACACATAGCAACATTGTATGCAAATAAAGCAAAAGTCATTTAAGAGAAAGAAGACCAAAATATTTGATCATTAAAAGAGTTTGTAAAACCAATAGAAGAATGAAATGCCTAGATGCTTAGCTTTTCTTTAAACTTTGCGAAAAGTATGCAAAGTGATTGAATCAAAAGAACATTAAAATGTCTAAGGAGTAGTCAATTTACTGATTGCTTTGTTCAGACAAAAAAAATGGAACAGAACTGTTTGCTAAAAGACAAGGCACAGGTATTTACTAGGGGTTCTGAGTAGGACAACAGTTGCAGAGATCAACAGCATAGTTCTGGTATTTTAACATAATATTTCCTTTTCCTGCTTTGATGTCATAGTGAAGTACCTGCTGTGACATAGCAGAGATTAAATGGAATATAGTTCATCTGTTAGAGTTTTCTTAGAAGTCCTAGGGACCTATAGAATCAAGGCAATTGGTGACATCCTGAGTGAAGTCAGGAACTCTAGTTGCTATGCTGAATAAAGTTGTTCTCAGCTATCATCACCCTTCTTGCGTCTCGTTTTTCCTAGAGATTGGGGGGAAAAAAAACAACAACTCTTAGCTTGATATCCAAAAGAGAAGGTAGTGTAAGTCAAAATTTAATCTTGGCAGCTCAGTGCCTGTAGCTCAGTGAGTAGGGCTCCAGCCACATACACTTAAGCTGGTGGGTTAGAACACAGCCCCGGCCTGCTAAACAATAATGACAACTGCACTCAAAAAATACATGAGTGTTGTGGCAGGCGCCTGTATTCCCAGTTACTTGGGAGGCTGAGGCAAGAGAATTGCTTAAGCTCAAGCATTTGAGGTTGCTGTGAGCTGTGATGCCATGGCACTCTACCGAGGGCAACACAATGAGACTCTGTCTCAAAAAAAACTTAATCTTGGCAAACAGACTTCTGGAATGAATGCATCTTTCACCTGACAGGTGTTTTGTGTTTGTTTGTTTTGTTTACATAGAATCTGCACTTCTTAAGAAATATTCCTAAAATGTCTTTTAAAAATCAACATCATTTCCTAACTTAAAGAAAATTGGAAATAAAGAAATCAAAACATCAAACAAATAAATATGTCAAATACCTAGTGTGCTCTGAAGCTCCACCCTGATAATCCTCTTTTAAATACTCAAATTTGAGATAGCCACAAATGGAGATGCTTTAGTCATCTTTAACAATTCACTCAAGTTATATATTTATTTATTCTCTCTATAGATCAAGCTCAACTCTTTAATGCTTCAAAATTCTGTATGAAAAAGTTTTCTAAAAACACTTTGTGTTAAAAACACAAGTGAAAGTCATCCTGAAAAGGAGAAGAGAGTCAGCACCCACCCAAAGTGCCTTATTGTAAGTCTGTCCTCCAGAAGCCAAATTAATTGTAGAAGCAGAAAATGTATGCAGAGTAATCAAAATACAACATCAGATATATTAAAATTACATAAAAAGAAACTGAAAGCTGGAATTCCCCCAAGAGGGCACAACTACAAATTTGTCCTCAAGACATTCCCGAGACAAAAAGAGACCCAAATACTTCTTACAAAACATTTTGTGGAGATTCTGCTGGCCATGCACATTCTATATATTTTCAGAAATCATGTGTATAAATAGCATGTCAAAAGAGGGCACTATTTATGGAAAATAATAGGCATTAATTAAAATGTGGACAATAGGGAATGAAAGTTCTTTGGTTTCTAAAATTAGAGGAAGATGATTCAATAATAAATAGCTCTGCCATTATTAGTTTGCAGTCGCTTCTGTTAATTGTACCTTTTGTTACCTTCTCAGTCTGTCTAAACAGGGAGTGCTTGAAAGCTCAATATTGTTTTCCAGCTAGTCTTTTATAAAAACTGTTCTGAAGCTTATCAGGCAAGGGGAAAAGTAGGAGAAGGGAGAATCTGTCCTTTGTAGAAAAGAGCTTAATAAGTCGAATACGAGAATAATTTTTGAATCTGCCCTACTTTTGTCTTAGATAATCTTGTTCTATTTAGAGGCCTCTGAAAATCTCCAGTTTATGATCATTAGACAGTTTGTAAAGTCTTGTGTGAGGCACAAATTTTGACAAGTATGAAACTGATTTGCTCTGGTTCACAACATGTAAAAACCCATTATCATGGGTCATTTCAGCTCATCCCAACCTCTAGCCATTTCCTACTAGATTCATAGAGCTTATAAATACAATGAGATGGTAGACTTTATCGAAGTGATTTGTTTATTAATTTTGGAGTTAAAGGGAAATTACTGAAAATGCAGGTAATAGCACTAATGTGGGATATAAAAATGGGAATTTATATTTTTATAAATAACTAAGCAACCTACACAGTATCACAATAGAAGCCATCCCCTGGGACGGTGGCTATTCTTGCAGTCAGCGAGGCTGTCACTTACTGTGTGACCTTGAGTGAATTAATTATCTTCTCTGAGCAGGAACTTCCTGATTTATAAAATGACGATAACTAATACCTGTTTCTTTCCATGAGCTTTTGAGAGAATCAAAATCACGGTGCAAAGTACAACTGGAAGTGGTTTGCTTCACTATTTTAGAGACTACCCCAACATTAGGTATTTACTACGACCTTAATTAAGTCATGTAACCTTTCTGGATTTCAGTTTTCTCATTTATAGAATCAGGAGTTTGAACTCTCATTTATAAAATCAGGAGTTAGATGAACCCTAACTTTTCATGTTAAAAAAGGAAAAGTCATTTATATAAAAGGCTATGAAAATACTTTTTTTTTTTTCAAAGAAAGACATTTTTAAAATTAAATACGGTTTTGGTGGAGTATTTTCAACCCAGTTAAAAATTCATGGTCCCACTAGCAGAAACTAGACAACTGCAACTTTATAACAGAAGAAAGGAAGAGAGGGAAAAAAAGATCCATGAATATTAGTAAAGAGGAGGAGACTTGAGAGGGAGACAAACTGTAACAGTCACTGTCAACTGCAAAATGGGGGAGGGGGCATCCCAGGGCTGGGGGTGGGGGTGGGGGTGGAGGAAATTATACCCCTGATGACTTCTGCCAACACAACCCCCTTCCATTCTGTAGAACAAAGGTGAGTAGAGCGTGGCTGGTAATATTTAAGATATTATGAATTCATTTTGTAGACAAAATTTAGACTGGGAATGAGGACTCATCTGTCATCATCCCATCTTCTGTCAAATGCAGGTTGCCCTTGGCAATGGGTCTGCTGTTACTAATTTCGTTTATGTTTAGAAGCTTGCTTTTCCTCTTTGGTTTTCTGAGTTACTGTGAATAAAAAAAATAAATAAAAATAAATCACAAAAGAAAGATGACTTTGATTGATTTCGGATGGTGGCTCTGACACCATTGTACTTAATGTCAGTTTGGTGTTTGATGTTTATTACATAGGTGAGCGGGAGAAGCTCCCCCCTCCTTTTTTTGTTGCTGCTATTGTTGTAAGACTGGTTTTTAGATAGATGTAGAGGAATGAGGGAGGGGAAGGCAGTAGTTACCAGCCTGTGGCAGTTGGGAAGACCCAGGTTTCTTTCAGCCTTTCAATAGTGGTAATATTTTCTAATAATTGTGGGTGAGGCCAATGATCTAATCAATTTTTCTTTAGCCCTGAAAAAAATTTAGATGCTCCTTCTAAGACATGGGGTCCAATCTTTTATAGCGGAATCTGAGAATACTCCACCCCTGACTGAAATTCTTCTTGCTAATTACCAAATGTACTCAGCTAAGAGTCAAGTGGTGAAATGTTGGACACTGAGCTACCCTTTAATTACATAGTCTTACAAATGACCTTTTAAAACAATCTTTTAGTGTACAGTTCACATTTTCTTGCTTTTGAGTTTCAATTCTATGTACAGTGAGACGTCTATCTCATTTTTCTATCACTATTTTGCTGTGAAGACAGAGGAAGATCTATTTTAAATTATTCATAAGCTTTAGATAGAAACCTAAGCAAATTAAAATGTAGGCCAATATAGAGGAAAATGATAATGGGCATATAAGTATTTGTAGCTACTGTAGCTTCCATTGGGACAATCATAAAATTAATTTCGTACCTTGCACAGTAATTTCAACGGGAACGATTTCTCAGTTCATGGTCAAACTTGTTTCTAACATTGATGGAGATGAGCACGAGAGAAAGTATTGAATTTTCTTTCTAATTAGCTTTTTCTTATGAAATAGCTTCTTAATAATTTCCCTTCATGTCCAGTACATAATGGTATCTATTCCTTTTAAACTGTATGTGAATTTAATTTATATGCCAATGATGTTTAATGCATTGTCTTGTCTGCATCTCATTACTGTCATTAATAAGCACTGGAGTACATCTAGTTACAAGGTTAATTGGGACAAATCCTGACTCCTTTCTATGGTAAATATGCTATATCTTAGCAGTATATGACTCGTGGACGGGTGGTAAAAGTTATGGTATTTTACACTGTATTCCTTCTTCTGTTGTCAACCCTAATCAACCTACATGCAATATGAGGTGGATTTTTTGCATATATTATCCAAAATTTGGTCAGGATTTTTGGCTCTTTTTTATTACCATCTACACAATTTTATGCCTGATTTAAATAGAATTGCTACTCATCTTTTTGGTATTTTGTCCCTCCCCTTGACCTCAACCTCATTTTAAGCTGTGAGCTGTGACACCATGGCACTCTACTGTGTTTAAAGAGATATGGATCACCAGCCAGAACTCTTTGAAATCATAGTGAAATTCATAAGAATTTTCCATGAAAAGATGAAATAATTTAAGTTGTAATGTTCGATATTCCCCATGTAAACGTCCATTGACAATAGAAGCTAATGGGAGCTTTTGGATTTTTTTTTTTTTTTCCACTGACCCTGGAAATTCACATTGGAATAAGCCTTTGCATTTGAGAATAAAACTCTCTCTAGCCAAGGTGAGAGTAGAAACAAAACATCTGGGTTAGATGCTACCACTTCCCAGTCCAGCTCCTATAGTAGCCATTACTAATCAGCTGAGACCACTTTTCTGTTGATTCTGGACCCAGCTTCAAGATCTGTTTCTATACATTGTTCCAGATATCCACCTGGAACAAAGCCACACAAATAGCTTGGCACAGGAGTAAACACAGAATCCTTTCCTGAATAGAGAGATTTTACCCCTTGGAGTTTTTCACCCCTTTGTCAATGTCAATCATCATGGGGCTTGGTCAACCTACAGCCTAGAGCCATCATCAGTCAGGTGAAAATGATTTAGGACTCATTTAAAATTGATGTTATTTATTAACTTAGGAAACCCAAGGCAGAACAAAACATTAAGTCATTCTATTAAAGTGTCCATTACATAGTGTCCCCCTAAGTTAATGATCACAGGAGGCTAGCTACTCTATCTAGCTCTCTCTATGTACTGGTACCTATAATCCTTGTTTAATTCAAGACTTTAGGAATACATATTCAACAGCAAGTTTTTGATCCAAGTGACAGATAACAAACTTGAATTGGATGAATTATGAAAAGGAATTTCTCAGGGAACCTTAAACTCTAAGAACAATACTGACTTCAAGCCTGGCAGGATCCAGGGACTTAACTAAGAATATCATCTTTCCTCTTCTGCATACTTCTTTTCTAACTTCTCTAAGTTAGCTTTCTCTTAAGGAAGGCTTTTATTCCCATGGTGCAAAACCAGTAACTCAAGATCTTTATGATTATAGAGATTTTGATCATTGAAGGAGAGAAATCTTTTTCCCACAAAAGGATTCTGATTGGTTCTGTTTGGTCACATTCCCTCTCCCAGATTACATGCCACCTGGGTAAAATTCAGACTGAATCAGACAGTCCATCTTGTATCACAAAAACTGAAAGGCAGGTGATGAATGCCTCCCATCTCCTACCTCATCGTTGCTTCATTTCATTTATCTAGGGCAGGCCATCTTTCATGCTTTTGTCCCAGGACCTCACCATAGGAGGGGCCATATTATTGGATCAAAGATCTCACTATTCATTTCAAATATTTCTGTCTTTGTCTGATAATACTCATTAGTGCTGATTTCTGTAGAAGGAAGCAGAGATCAAAGTCATGTATAATGAAGGCGATTTTGCCCATAACTAACATGCATGTGCCTATTTAAGCCCAACCACCCAATATTGGAAAGCTCAATCTAAGAAACCCAGGTAAATAAAGTCACCGCCTCAGGTTTAGTCTCTGTCAATTTCGAATTTCTCCTCTTCTTCCTCTTCCCTAGGGAGGCTAGGTGCTTATGTATTATTTTGGTGTGGTGGGTGTTAGGATACCCACCCTCTAGTCCTGCTCTCCTACTTTTCCCTGCTGAGATCCAGCCCTCTGAGTTCCTTGGTGTGAATATCCTGTGATCTCAGCACTGGTTGGGGCATTTGCAGATCCCAGTGAGAGACAGTCAACTACTTTGTCTTCTCCCATTGGACACTGGAAATCCAAAAGCCATCTCTGAGCCCACTAGTCTATCTCCCTCACAGGAAGGGAAGTTTAGCTGCTCTTCCATCCACCTGCCCACACTTCCCTTTGGGGATTTTAACCCAGAAACAAGGGAGAGTATAGGCCCCATTCTTTTCTTTCCACTCTTCCTCTCTAATGCAGACAAACCTTATCTGGAGATGAGGGGGTCAGCTAGTATCCTTCTCTTCCAGAAAGTACAAGTTATGCCTTGAAGTGGATACCGTGGCACTCCTTCCTGATCCCCAATCCAAGGCCATGCTCCCGTCTCCAGGCTGCTGGGCACATTGACTGCAGGGGGCTCACAGCTGTATCTTTTTACAGCCACAGACTGCCTCTTCCAAGGTTATAGTCTCAGCCTGTGACTGATTAATAAAGGAATACAAAGGCCCCTGAACCCTTACTTCAGCCTGGGCCTCTCCAGCTTCAGAGCCCCTCGTAGAAACAGAAAACCTAGTTCAAGGCATGCTCAACTTTTTCAGAGCATGCTTTTGAAACTCACAATTGAGATTTTATAATATAACAGATTATTGGTCTTGCATCTGGCCCAGTTCTGACCTACACTGCAACTCCAAAGTGTTCTTTTTGAATACGAAACATTTTAATCCAAACATTTAACCCTTAAAATCCAAGGGCTTGACTCTCTTTCCTTTGATCTGTTTCATTGTTCCATTGAGTCCATAAAGTAATGCATGAGGGTAAGGAGCTTCACATAAGGGCTCCAAAATGTATCCTCCTGCGTAGTCGCTGTCCCGGATTGTTCCCTTTCTGACTGATCAGTCCTTTGGGTTGGCATTGCTATTGGACATTTGTATATTTTCCAGTAAGACACTGATTGCAAGAAGGGTTTGAAAAAGTCAATGAAAGGGCACAGATTATCTAGGAAATTAAAACAGATTACTGAACATGTGGAAATCCAACCACAATTATGCCTTCTGTAAATAGCATTATTCATCAAAAGAGATTGTTCTATTGTCTTGGTTTCTTGTCATATTCCTCACTGAAGAAAGAGAAGAGATGAACAATGTGCCTAAAACTTTTTGAGACAGAAGCAGGAGACACCAATGAGACGCCAGGCCCCTGTCCAAAGAGCCTTCCTAGTGAAAGATCTTTGGGTTCGGTGGCCCACAGTTCATGTCCTAGTTCCTACAAGTGAACTGCTCGGAGCTGTTAGTTGTCAGGTATCCTCTCACATGCCTGGTGGGTTTTGTTGCATTTCCATACGGTTTCCACGGTGTGTCATGGAACTCATGAAACCCAGACCAGGAAAGCCACACAAGCTGACATTCCTGGATTCACCCCAAAGCCAAAGTAGTTCACTGCATGTTTTTAGGAGAAAGCAGCATGTGTTTTCAGAAACGTGCTGGTGTCCCCATAGGACCATGATTTGATTGCACTCTGACTAAAAGGGAGAGAGTGACTGTCTCTTAGAGTATATTTTCCAAGAATCAATGTACAATGAGAGCCACTGTCTTCATAAATTATTGTTACTGGCAATTCTGTGCAGTTGAGTATAAGGTGCAGTTATTGCCATTGATCAACAATCATGATGATTAGGAAAAACAGCATTTTCCTAAAGGCTCTTTGAACATCTCTGATTTAGTAATATTATAGTCAAATTGCTTGTGTTCTTTATGTTTCAAAAATTATTATAAAACTATTCAATTCAATAGAATTATATTTGTGTAATGTAAAAAAATCATCAGGACACCCTGTTTTTACCTCTATCTTCACGGAGACTCACGGAATTTATCATTTCTTCTTCCTTATGTTCAGGATAGTTCAAGATGGTCTAGTTCCAGAAATAAAATACAGGAGGAGATTGTGGGAACTTGGGTAGAGATTGTTGTTTTATTTTCCTCCTGGGGGAAAAAGACATTTTTCCCCAAAGTATTTGAGCTGGAAATAGAGGAGACTAAGTTTAGGTGCATGACAGCGATGGAGAGCCTAGAGCAGGGATCAGAAAAGCCTGGAGTGGCTCTGCAGATAACTCCAAAGCATGACCAGGACCAGATGCAAGATCAGTTTTGGTTTATTTTATTTTATTCTGTATACATTTGTGTACTCTTGTAAGAATTATAAAAAATGTTAAAAATATTTAGATAAATAATTATTACAACTCTCATTTACATCCGAAAGGCCCCAGGTTTTAAAAGTACACTGGAACCTCTGTAAGTTGGCCCACCCGAGAGACTGTAACAAACTGGCCAATATACAGAGTGGTCAGCATAAGGAACGAGGCCTACTATATTGATACATACACGTGGTGCATGTCTGGTCTATGAAAATTAGTTGGTGGTCAGTGTAGGGAGGTGGTCAGCTATGCAGGCTCTACCTTTGCATCTATTTATCTCATTTAATTATTTTGAGCTTCTCTCAATCAAATAAGGAAGTATCTTATGAAGAAATGGACAAAGGAACTTGCTTGGCTTCAGTTGTTAAAGTCATTTTATAGTGTAAGATGCCAGCTTTTTTTATGCTAGCTATATTAGCTAACTCGAAGCATAAGGAAAAATAATAAAAGACAAAATGCTGCATATGCTATAATTAAAGAAAAATGTATTTTTCTGAGAAAGAGATTTAGACCTGGAAATTCATGAGTAACTTATACATACACTATAATTATTTGGTAATTAATGCTCCCAAATTAATCCCTTTCCTAAAGAACCTCTAATGGTTCTTATGCTCCAGTTGACATAGAAAAGCTAGATCTTAGGAGGATTTTTCTCTAAATTCGGAAATGTTCATCCCTGTGAGTATCTAAGGGCCTACAAATAAAATCTAATCAGGTCTAAAAGCAATCAGGTCCAGCCAATCAGAAATCAAGCTGTGGGGTAGAAAATCAGAATTTAAATAAAAGTTGCAATTAGAACCCATGGAACTGGCGTGACATTCGTTTAAGTTCTTAGCGCTCAGAGACAGTATGAAAATTACTCCACAGTAGGAGGAAGAAGGGCTGGTGAAGATTCTTGCCTCCTGATAGAATATTGAAAATTATCTTCATCAGTGGGTTAATTGGCTTAATTTTCCTTCAGATGGTAACTTTCAAATGCTTGGTCTTAATTAGCATGGGTAAATGAGAAATGTAGGTGATTCACACTTTTCAGTTTTCTTGTTCTCTGGAGATTTCCATTCCTTTCCCTTAAGATATTTGAAATGGCTGAGGGCTACATTGATTAAAATAAATTGTGCTGGTATTTTATACCAGTAAAAACATATATGGAATTGACTCGTGCCTAGTCCATTAATAAATGGACCCCAAAGATTGTAAAGGAGAAAGTCATTGTGAGCCACTTAGGAGGGACATTCTATTTACTGTGATAGCTGCTGTGATTTTTCAGGATTGTGTTACGTGAGTTATGATGTTCAACTGAGAAAAGTAAAAAAAAAAAAAAAAAAAAAACAGACGTCTTACATATTTAATAAGGTATCTGTGAGGGAAAACTAATATTAAAACACAGGGCAGGAATAAAAATGATAAATACATTCTTTGTTATTCTTAGATTATTTTCTTTACATCTATTTACCTCTTAACACTCCCCAACCAACTTTACCTCTAAAAAGAGTTGCAATCAGCACCAAATATTATGTTTTTAGAATCTAAGAAGATTTTTTATTTACCTTCATTAACTATCATACTTTATGTAATTTCTTTCCTTTTAAATATGAATCAATATTTTATTCTGAACAACATATTGCTTACTGCCTTCTGATATAGAAAAATCTCTCACATTATGGAATTTGAACCAACAAAATACTAAAATACACCGTGAGTTTTTTGGCACAAACTTACTGTGTATTACTATCTGATTTCAAAAAATTAAATAGTATCTACCTTGTACTATGCACCTTCCATAGTGACTTTTGTAAGCTATCTAACAGACTTAAGACTTTCTCATTTCATGTGTGGTAGATTTGCCTTCAAAACTAATGAAGTGATAATAAAGCCAGGGATTTATTTAAGAAAGTTTAAAACAAAAACAATTTTGAAGTGTAATTAATACAGTGTGTATTTTTTTCTTCAAGAAGCACCTATATAGATAAACAAGTAACTAAAACACAAAATTGAATCTCACTTCTAAAATTATACCTAAAAGCAAACAACTGCAATGACATCTTTGAAAATAATATGCACCTGGTGTCAAAATACAGCACAATCGTGGAATACGATCATCTTGTTAACACTCAGAGGTGAACATGTCCTTAGTTAAGCCACATTTATAATAAAACTTTAATAAAATTTATATTTTGTATATTTATGATACAATTCAACAAACTCATAATGGCATAAACTTTAGGAGTATATTTTTCATACATATATCATTGTATGAAAAAACAAGTTACTACAAATTATCTATGTAATGTTTACCAAAAATTAAGTTTGTATGAATAAATAGATATGTATATATAAAACAAGATGAGAAAGACCGAGAAGCAGAAAGAGATAAGTTATATGCCATGACGGCATTAATGTACACAGCTATGATTTAATAAAAAAAAAAAAAAGAGAGAGAGATAAGTTATATGAAAGAGAGAAAAGGAAAGAAACTTTATTTTGTGTTCTTTGTGCTTTTCTGTGTTTCATAAATTTTCTAGGACGAAAGTGTTTCTATTTCAATCAGATAAAATTTTATAATAATAGGCCCTTTTTTTGTCTTTCTTTGGGGAAAGAAGATCAAGATAGTTTTATTATCCATAAGAATTTTGATTCTAGAAACACTGCTGCATCCCTCCGGGTAGGCAGGAACACTCAGACATGGAGATCACATTTTACCTTCTCTCTAATAGCATCTCCGTTTCCAGATTGCTGCTCCCCAAATAAAAACAAGCATTGAACTTCCAATCAGTGATGGTAATTTAATTTCCCTCTCAGCTGTATGTACCAGAAAACAGTCAGGCAATCAGTGAAAAAAACGTGTTCTCCTAGTTTATTTTTACATTAAGTAATTAACATTTTCCTCTCTAACTCACATGAAGCCTAAAAAGTATAGGCTCAGCTGACCTAATTGTGTAGGACTTCTTAGAAACAGAACTTTGTATGTGTTTGGCAGTTAGAAGTGACAGAACAGAGAAGAGAGGTCTGAAATAATAGCTGAAAATGGCAGAAATTTTATAAGGGATTTTCACAATATAGAAACTTTAGGACTGATTTGTTTCAAGAAAAATTGTCAATTATTTGGTTAATCAAATGGTCAAAGGGGATTACCATATGTTTCTTTGGTACAGCCGAGGAAATTGTTTATCACTGCCATCCCCAAGCCCGGGGCTGTGGACCAGTACAGGTCTGTGGGCTGCTGGGAAGCAGGCCATACAGTGGGAGGTGAGCAGCAGGCCAGCAAATGAAGCTTCATCTGTACTCACAGCAGCTCCCCATCTCTCATATTACTGCCTCTGGATCAGTGGCAGTGTTAGATTCTCATAGGAGCATGAACCCCACTGCAAACTGCACATGAAGGGATCTAGGTTGCATGTTCCTTGTGAGAATCTAATGCCTGGGAGGTGAGCAGCAGGCCGGCAAATGAAGCTTCATCTGTATTCACAGCAGCTTTCCACCTGAGGTGCAGTTGAGGTGGTGATGCTAGGGCAGGGACTGTCTAGTTGCAGGTAAACCAGCTCAAGGCTCCCAGTAATTCTGCAATATGGTGAGTAGCATAATTATTTCATGATGTATTCCAACATAATACTAATAGAAATAAAGTGCACAAGAAATGTAATGAGCTTGAATCATCCTGAAACCATCTCCACCTACATCTGAACTCTGGAAAAATTGTCTTCCATGAAACTGGTCCTAATAACAAAAAGGGTGGGGACTATTGATTTAGCAGACCTTCTTGATCTGAGACTATCAGATTCCACAGGGATATGCACCTTGGAAAATTAATTGTCTAAGTGATTTTATTTTATTTTTTTGAGACAGTCTCACTCTTGTTACTGTAGACTAGAGTGCCATGGCATCAGTCTAGCTCACAGCCACCTTAAACTCTTGGGTTCAAGTGATCCACCTTGCCTCAGCCTCCAGAGTAGCTGGGACTACAGGAGCCTACTACAATGCTTAGTTAATTTTTCCTATTTTTGTAGAGACACGGTCTTAATCTTGGTCAGGCTAGTCTTGAACTCCTGAGCTCAAGTGATCCATCTCCCTGCCTTCGCCTCCCAGAGTGCTAGGATTCCAGGCATGAGCTACCATGCCCACCTTTTCTAGATGATTTTATAACTCCAGAGGGGTAGAAGTTGCAATGTTTTTTGTTCATAGTGATGCAAATAAACTTTGCCCAGTAGAGATATAATTGATTTTTATTCTGTAAAAAAGACGACTCCAAATGGTGTCAACATTCCTAATTGTATATGCATGTGTGTAAGAGAGTGTGTGTGTTTGTGTGTGTTTTTGTTATTAAAACTCTCCTTTAAATAAGTTTTGAACTTTTACCAGTTCCCTCATTAATTGATAAAATACTTCTTAACACAAGTTAATTTCACATTTGTACAGCTATGTGTTTAACTTTTTGAAAAATGATATCTTAATACTTGAAATATATTAGGGTTATAACATACGGATCAGTGCAAAAGTGGTCCACAGAACTCTGGTGTTCAGTAGAGGTAATTTAGGAATTTCAAGAATGTTTGATTTGGATTTAATTTTTAAACACATTTTTACAGATTTTTTTCAAATGATATTAAAAACAAATGGACTGAAGTATGTTAAAGAGCATTTTTTTTTCCACATTGGATAGCACTGACACATTAACTGTAGCTTCCACAGAATGACTTTGTGACATGCAAAAATTATAGATTTGAGCTCACAAAATAAATCTATGCAAATTAAATACTGCTTTTACTTTCATACTAGAGTTACACATAAAAGGTCATTAAGAATATAGGGCAGTGCCTGTGGCTCACTAGATAGGGCACTGGCCTCATATACCCAGGGTGGCTGGTTGGAGCCTGGCCCTGGCCAAACTGCAACAAAAAACAGCCACATGTTGTGGCAGACGTCTGTAGTCCCAGATACTTGGGAGGCTGAGGCAAGTGAATCACCTAAGCCCAGGAGTTTGAGGTTGCTGTGAGCTGTGACACCATGACACTCTACTGAGGGCAATAACGTAAGACTCTGTAAAAAAAAAAAAAAAAAAAAAAAGAACATAAAAGATTCTACTTAAAGGATGTGTCCTAGATTATGCCCACTTTAATCACTACGGAATGTAAGTAGAATAGGGTTTACCAACTTTGATACTACTGACGTTTTTATCTGGATACTTCTTTGTTGGGGGCTCTCCTATACATTGTAGTATGTTTTCCAGCACCCCTGACCTCTACCTACCAAATGCTAGTAGCAACCTCTATTTGTGACAGCCAAAGTGACTCCAGACATTGCCTCCTGGGGGACAAAATCCCCTCCACTTGAGAACAATGGAACTGACAGAATGAAGAGAAGTAAGGGGAAAAGGGGGAAGGAGAAGAGGAAGGAGGGAAGGAGAAGAGGAAGGAGGCAGAAGGAGGAAGAGGAGGTGCGGGAAGAAGGGAAAAGAGAAGAAGAGAAGGAGGGTGAGGAAGGGGAGGGGAGGAGGGAGGATGGAGGAGGAAGAGAAGAAGGAATATCTGTATGAGGCAGTTTGACTTAATTGGGCACTAGACCATGTGTCAAGAAATTGGTGAAATTGCTGCCATGTTTCCAATAAACAATAGGACCGTGGTCACATCATTTAATTTCCTTGGTTCTCAGTTTTTTCATTTGTCAAATAAGAGAGGTAGATTCAATGATCTCCAAAATTCTTTTTAACACTATGGTTCTCTATTAGGAAGAACACATACGCAAAAAAAAAAAAAAAAAAAAAAAAAAAAAAAAAAAAAATTAATGTAAAAAATAATTACTTTGTCATCAAATTTTAAAAAAAAATTTTTTTAAAAAACATATTTACTATTTGA
>CAUYPK010141226.1:0-10498 GCA_963574355.1 Loris lydekkerianus | reverse complement strand
GAATGTAAATGTCTTAACACAATAACTAAGAAAATGCCAGGAAGGCTATGTTAACCAGTGTGATGAAAATGTGTCAAATGGTCTATAAAACCAGTGTATGATGCCCCATGATCGCATTAATGTACACAGCTATGATTTAATAAAAAAAAAAAAGAATTGTGGAATAAAATAACAAAAAGAAGGCTCAACAATCCCATATATCACTGGGCAAGAGAGTTAATAGAACCTTCTCTAAAGAAGACAGACAAATGGCTAACAAACATATGAAAAAATGTTCATTGTCCCTAAGCATCAGAGAAATGCAATTCAAAACTATCCTGAGATATCACCTAACCATGGTGAGAATGGCCCACATCACAAAGTCTCAAAGCTGCAGATGCTGGTGTGAATGTGGAGAGAAGGGAACACTTTTACACTGCTGATGGGACTGCAAACTAATACAACCTTTTTGGAAGGAAGTATGGAGAATCCTGAAAGAAGTCAAAGTAGACCTTCCATTTGATCCTGCACTCCCATTACTAGATATCTATCCAGAATTAAAAACAAAACAAAACAAACAAAAAAAAAAACGTTGTATCATAAGGACATTTGCACTAGGACTGTTTATTGCAGCTCAATTTACAATTGACAAAATGTTGAAACAGCCTAAATGCCCACCAACCCAGGAATGGATTAACAAGCTGTGGTATATGTATACCATGGAATACTATTCAGCCATTAAAAGGATGGAGACTTTACATTTTTTGTATTAACCTGGATTGGGGTGGAACACCTTGTTCTTAGTAAAGCATCACAAGAATGAAGAAGCAAGAATCCAACGTACTCTATTCTAATATGAAAGCAGTAGATGACCTAATACAACGGGTGGGGGGTAGGGGAATGAGCAAGTGGGGAGAGGAGAGGAGAGAGGGGGATGGAGGTCATGGTGTATGGCACACCTCTTGGGGGCAGAAGACAATTATAAGAGGGACTTATCTAATAAAAGCAATCAGTGTAACCTAAAAAAAAAAAGAAGAAGAAAAGAAAAGAAAGAAAGAAAGAAAGTTATAACCCAGTTATAACCTAAGACTAGGGGGAAAGGGGAAAGGGATGGGAGGGAGGGGGAAGGTGGACGGAGAAAGGGTGATTGGTGGGATTACACCTGTGGTGTATCTTACAAGGGTATTATGTGAAACTTAGTAAATGTGGAATGTAAATGTCTTAACACAATAACTAAGAAAATGCCAGGAAGGCTATGTTAACCAGTGGGATTAAAATGTGTCAAATGGTCTATAAAACCAGTGTATGATGCCCCATGATCACATTAATGTACACAGCTATGATTTAATAATAATAAAAAAATAAACAAATAAAAATTAAAAAAATAAAAAATAAAAATAAATTAAAATAAAATAAAATTGCACATGAACTTTACAGCCACCCTATATAATATAGCCCTCCTGTTTCAACTTGGAGATTTCTCCTCCTTCCATCTAGTCCATGTATTCCGGGAGGATCTATCACTGCTCCAAGAGTGGACCACAAGCCAACAAGGACATCACATTCCCTTGTCCTCAGTGCTTAGTTTGTGGGCAGGAGAGACTGCATCCTAATTCTGTAAGTAAAAAGGCCTCACAGTTTGACTCCTGAATTCATCTGGGGCCAGACTTGCCTCAGACATCTTATCATAAAGCACAGAAAGCCAAAAAGTTCCAGAAGTGACGATGGGGAGATTGTTGCTTGGAAGAATCACAAGCAACAAAAAAGAAAAGAAAATATGATAATAATAAATTTTTAAAAAATAAGATGGGGAGCTTGCATATGAAGCCAGTCCACTGGGAGGCAGATAGGAAAAAAAGAGAAAAAAAAAAAAATCAAGCCCTGATGATATTGTTGATCCCAGAATCCAGCCATTCTGGATGCCAAACTACCTGTAGACTTTCTCAGTTAAATGAGAAAATAAATTCCATCTTTGCCTCAAGTCCGTTGGAGCAGATGTTCTAACACTTGTAGACTAATACAGCAGAAAATATATATTATAACAGACATGTTTAATCTGGTGCCATCTCATCATTTCCAGGCCCTGTTCCAAGCTCTCCAGGAGCTGGAGTCTCAGAGCTATTAAACTGACACAGAAGGACTTCATCATTTTAAGTCGCTTTAAAACCAACAGCACAGAAAATGTGATCTTATGAATATTTGGCCAAATTCTATTCTGTAAGCATTTTGAGAAATGCAAATTCCATCAATAGGATAATCAAAAATGTAGCAGGAGAGTTCGTGAGATGCAATCTGACCCATCAGTGTTAGCCACCAAAACTCATAAATGCATTAGAAACCATGTAACAAATATAATATATACAGCATGCAAACAGATATCCTAAGTTATTTAGTGCTTTTTATTGGCTGGGTTGTGAATAGTTATACTCACTCTTTCCTTTTCAAGAAAAAAATCTGATGAGTATGCATGAGAGAAAGCCTCATGAAATTGCCAATATGTGACTTTGTGTTTGAAATTCACTCTGTAACTCAACATTTGTGAACAAAATTGCTAAGCATTCCATCTTAGCAATTCATTCGTCATTCCCTCTGCATTAAAGTCATCATACAAGCAATGCAAATTACACATCTTATGCCACCTATGAATTGTTATTTAATTCAGAGACCCTAGTTTTACAGTCCATGAGTCCATACTTGAGGGACGGCTTTTAATCTAAGGCTTAATCCTTAGATTAGATTAAATTTGTAATCTTGAAAAAAAAATGTAAAAAATGAAAAACAGCAACATGTCAAACATTTGAAATGGGACACTGGCGCCATCTTGTGGTTATGAAGGTATAAAAATAAACCTTTTTCATAAATAAAAGAATCATTTTCAAAATCAGGCCTACCTTAACCAATCATTTTCTATAGTATTCTGAGCCACCCAAATAAGTCCTGTTTATTCTACCTTTAAAATACCACTAGACATCTTCCCTTAACAGTCAGGTTCACTGCAGTTGAGCTAGGAAATCCCAATTTCCTGAAGAAGAGTCTATGATTATACGTTACTTTTTGGATCAGAGGAAGGTCTTAACTCTGAACACAAGGGTGATGTATTCCTGGTTAAAAAGAAAAAAACTTTCAAAACATTTTTGGGCATTACCATGGTGATCAGCAAATGTCTTTGAGAGATGGCCCAGAACATTAGCGGCAACATGTAACTTGTTTTAAGAGTCCATGAGAGCACAGGTTGCCTTCCAAAAATCACAATTCTCTGAGAGAGGTGTCAAAGACCTTCTTCCCAGAAATTGGTGGATTAAAAAAAAAAAAAAAAAGGCAAATGAGTATGAGCCAAGATGTTATCCAAAATGCCTCATATTTTGTAGAATTTCTACATAAAGTGCAAATGGGACCAGACTGGAGAAAAATGCCAAGTGCTGACGCATATGTATCTTACT
Source organism: Loris lydekkerianus (assembly GCA_963574355.1). Lineage (NCBI taxonomy): Eukaryota > Metazoa > Chordata > Mammalia > Primates > Lorisidae > Loris > Loris lydekkerianus. Next base: position 7,079 of record CAUYPK010141226.1, on the reverse strand, counting down.
CTGAATGCCAAATGGTACCATGGAAAAGCAGAAGCAGGGCTTCCTCTGCATTGTAGAGGCAGTCTGGTAAGTCCATGGGCAGATCAGTTCCTGAAAGTTAAAGGACCAGGCCATAGTGTTTGGGTGGCTTGCATTTATATTAGCAGATAAAGCTTCTTAGTCAGACCTGATCTAATAATTTAAATAATTTATATTTTCACACCTGTAATTCCAGTACTCTGGGAGGCCAATGTGTGTGAATTGCTTAAGCTTGAGAGTTGAGATCAACCTGAGCAAAAGCGAGATCCTTTCTCTACTAAAAATAGAAAAACTAGCCAGGCATTGTGGTGGGTGCCTCTAGTCATTGCTACTTGGGAGGATGAGGCAAGAGGATCGCTTGAGCCCAAGAGTTTGAGGTTGCTGTGAGCTATGATACCATGGCACTCTACCCAGGGCAACAGAGTGAGACTCAAAAATAAATAAATAAATAAATAATTTATATTTAAAATTAATAACATACTTCAATATTTAATAGGCAATAACTTCTTTCTTACTTTGTAAGAATTTAAATAAATATACAAATTTGAAATACTTGCCTGGCAGAATTGTTGGTAGAAAAGATAAAAATAAAAATAGTACAGGACTCAGGGAATGATTGTGAAGTTGGCTACAAAGAAGAATGAAAGAATCTGAAGAGGGGAGAGGCCAAGTAAAGAGAGAAATAGGGAGCAAGAAGGTATTATATGTGCACAGGTGAAATCGCATGTCTTAGATCATACTAGGCTGAGCAGAATAAAAGAGTGACAGCAATAAAAACTAACATTTGTTAGACACTCACCATATGCCTGGTAGAATGCTAAGCTCTGCTTATGCAACATTTCATTTTAATCCTTTTTTAAAAATGGAAAAAATATATAATTTTCCCAACACTAATAGAATTTTATAGCTAGATGAGATTTTTTTCTATAGGATTTTTGACCCGTGTTAAAAATCTAGAGATCACTTTTGATAAATATGGCATTCTTCTCCATCAGCATCTACTATGGGGACTTGTCATTGAACAAATGAGTATGCCAGACTTTTTTTTAAAGGAGTGTATAAAACAATTTTAAAACCAGATAGTACAGGATAAAATTTCCATGTAATTGCACATTCTTGAAGTCTTTTTTCCCTACAATAAGTTAAATGAATCTAAAACATAAAAAGAATGAGGAATGTATCTTGCACACTGAAGCTAGAAACAGGTTGAACCTTATACCACAACCTTGCACTAAATAAGATAAAATATCTGAAATGGAAAAGTGAGCAATGGGAAGCTGCTGTAAATACAGATGAAGCTTCACTCACTCACCTGTGCTGCTCACCTCCTGATGTGCATCCTGGTTCCTAAAAGGTGATGAACTGGTACTGGTCCACAGCCCATGGGTTGGGGACCATAGCTCAGGAGTTAAATATAGTGACACTGGCTGGGCACAGTGGCTCAAATGGCTATAATCATAGCAATCTGGAAAGCTAAGGTGGGTGGACTGCTTGAGCTCAGGAGTTCAAGACCAGCCTAAGCAAAAGTGAGAACCCATCTCTACTAAAAACAGCAAAACTAGCCAGGCATTGTGGTGGGAGCCTATAGCCAGTACTCCACAGGCTGAGGCAAGAGGATCACTCAAACTCAGGAGTTTGAGTTTGCTGTGAGCTATGATGATGCCAGGGCAACAGAGTGAGACTCTGCCTTAATAATACTAACAACAACAACAACAACAACAACAATAATAAATAAAAGGCTGGGTACAGTGGCTCATGCCTCTAATCCTAGCACTCTGGGAGGCTGAGACAGGTGAATTCCTTGAGCTCAGGAGTTCAAGACCACCCTCAGCAAGAGCAAGACCCTGTCTCTACTAAAAATAGAAAAACTAGCCAGGTGTTGTGGCAGATGACTATAGTCCCAAGTACTTGGGAGGCTAAAGCAAGAGAATTGCTCAACTCCAAGAGTTTGAGGTTGCTATGAGCCATAGCTCCATAGTACTCTACCCAGGGTGACAGAGAGAGACTGTCTAAAAAAAAGAAAGAAAGAAAAAGAAAGCAAAGAAAAAGAAAAAAAGTCACTTCATACTGGTTAAGGGAGGACAATACGACAAGAGAACATTTCAGTTCTAAATATTTATGTGTCCAACTTAAATGTTCCCAGATTTATGAAACAGATCTTAATTGGTGTGAAAAATATAATATCCTATAACACCATAATAGATGGGGACTTTAATACCCCTCTGACACACCTGGACAGACCCTCTAAACAGAAACTAAACAAAGATACAAGGAACATAAAAGTGACCCTAGAACAAGTGGGCTTAATAGACATAAACAGAACACACCATCCCAAAGCTAAGGAATATACATTCTTCTCACTGATCCACAGAACATACTCCAAAATAGATCATATACTACAACACAAATCAAACCTCAACAAAATTAAAATTGTAATTGAAATTACACCTTATATCTTCTCAGACCACAAGGCAATAAAGGTGGAACTCAACTCCAACAAAAATTTTCATCCCCACACAAAGGCATGGAAATTAAACAACCGTATACCAAACAATAGTTGGGTCAAGAAAGAGATAAAGGTGGAAATTATTAAATTCTTTGATCATAACAACAATGAAGACACAAGCCACCAAAATTGGTGGGATACTGCAAAAGGAATCCTAAGTGAGAAATGTATCACATTAGATGTCTACATCTGAAAAACAGAAAGAGAGCACATTACCAACCTCATGAATCATCTTAAGGAAATGGAAAAGGAAGAGCAATCCAATCCTAAACCTAGCAGAAGAAAAGAAACAACCAAAACTAAATCAGAAATAAATGAAATTTAAAACAAAAGAATCATTCAGAAAATTAATGAAACAAAAAGTTGGTTCTTTGAAAAGATAAATAAAATAAATAAACCTTTGGCCAGATTAACTAGAAACAGAAAAGTAAAGTCTCTAATAACCTCAGTCAGAAATGAAAAGGGGGAAATAATAACAGATACCACAGAGATACAGGAGATTATCCCTGACTACTATGGGAAACTCTATGCCCAGAAATTTGACAATGTGGAAGAAATGGACCAGAACCTGGGATCATAGCATCTCCCTAGACTTAAGCATGAAGAAATAGATCTCTTGAACAGACCAGAATCAAGCACTGAGATCATAGAAACAATAAAAAATATTTCAATAACAAAAAAAGCCTTGGACCAGATGGTTTCATACCAGAATTCTATCAAACCTTCAAAGGTGAACTTGTACTTATACAGCAGAACCTACTCCAAAACATTGAGAAGGAATCTTCCCCAACATGTTCTTTGAAGCAAACATCACCCTGATACCAAAACCAGGAAAGAACCCAACTAAAAAGGGGGACTACAAACCAATTTCTTTAATGAATATTGATGCAAAAAATAATCAATAAAATCTTAGCCAATAGATTATAGCTACATATACATCACAATCAAGTAGGCTTCATCCCATGGATGCAAGACTGGTTTAACATATGCAATTCCATAAACCTAATTCACCACATCAATAGAAGCAAAAAGAAGGATCATGTTATCCTCTCAATAGATGCAGAAAAAGCATTAGACCAAATTCAGAAACCTTTTCTAACAAGAACCCTTAAGAGTATAGGTTTGGGGGCACATTTCTTAATCTGACTGAAGCTTTTGATGCCAAACCCACAGCTAATATCATACTGAATGAAGTAAAACTGAAAGCTTTTCCACTAGAACAGGAATCAGATGAGGATGTCCTCTACTGCCACTACTATTCAACATAGTTCTGGAAGTTCTAGCCAATGCAATCAGGCAAGAGATGACTATAAAAGGCATCCAAATGGAGGCAGAGAAGGTCAAACCCTTTGGAGTCACTGTTTGCCGATAATATGCTCTTATACGTAGAGAATCCCAGAGACTCAACCACAAAACTCCTGAAAGTGATCAGGAAATACAGTAACATCTCAGGGTATAAAATCAATGTCCACAGATCAGTAGCCTCTGTATACGACAGTAACAGCCAAGTTGAGAAGCTAATCAAGGACACAATTTCCTTCACAGTAGCTTCAAAGAAAATGAAATACCTAAGAATATACCTAACAAAAGAGGTGAAGGACCTCTACAAAGAGAATTATGAAACCCTAAGAAATGGCAGAAGACGTTAATGAATGCAAGAACATACCATTCTCTTGGCTGGGAACAATCAACAGTGTTAAAATGTCTATATTACCCAAAGCAATCTACAGATTCAACACAATCCTCATTAAAATACCAAGATCATACATTGAAGAACCAGGAAAAATAGTTCTTGGTTTCGTATGGAACCAGAAAAAAACCTGTATAACCAAGGCAATTCTTAGTAATAAAACAATAAAAACAAAGCCAGAAGCATCACTCTACGAGACTTTAGGTTATAATACAACTCCACAGTGATCAAAACAGCATGGAATTGTCACAAAAGTAGAGACATAGGCATATGAAACCAAATAGAAAACCAAAAGATGAAACCAGTCTCTTATAACCGTCTGATCTTTGATAAACCAAATAAGATCTTACACTGGGAAAAAGAATTCTTATTCAACAAATGGTGCTAGGAGAACTGCATAACCACATGTATAGATTGAAATTGGACCCATACCTTTCATCACTTACAAAAATGGACTCAATATTGATAGAATATTTAAATCTAAGACACAAAACAATAAAAATCTTAGAAGAAAGTGTGGGAAAAACTCTTGAGGATGTCAGCCTGGGACAAGATGTTATGAAGAAGACTTCAGCAGCAATTGCAACAACAACCAGAATAAACAAATTGGACTTAATTACACTGAAAAGCTTAATTAAGCTACATTAAATTCTGCGCATCTAAGGACACAACAATTAAAGCAAATAGTCAACCTTCAGAATGGGAAAAAATATTTGCTTGTTACAAATTTGAAAAAGGCTTGATAACTAGGATCTATAAAGAACTGAAATTAGTTAACAAAAAAAAGAGCAAACAATTCCATCTATCATTGGGCAAGAGACATGAACAGAACCTTCTCTGAGGGAGCCATACGAATGGCTAACAAACATATGAAAAAATGCTCATGCTACCTAATCATCAGAGAAATACAAATCATAACCACCCTGAGATATCACCTAACTCCAGTAAGAATAGCCCACATCACAAAGTCTTAAAGCTACAGATGCAGGCATGGATGTGGAGAGAGGGGAACACTTTTACCCTGTTGGTGGGACTGTAAACTCATATAGCTTCTTTAGAATGAAGTATGGAGAATCCCTAAAGAACTCAAATTAGACCTCCCATTTGATCCTGAATGTCCATTACTAGGCATCTACACAGAAGAAAAAAAATCATTCTATCACAGGGACATTGGCACTAGACTGTTTATCACAGCTCAATTTATAATTGCCAAGATGTGGAAACAACATACATGCCCATCAATCCAGGAACGGATTAACAAACTGTGATATTTGTAGACCATGGAATACTATTCAGCCTTAAAAAAGATAATACATCTTTTCTACTAACCTGGATGGAGTTGAAACACATTCTCCTTAATAAAGTATCACAAGAATGGTAAAGCAAATATTCAACGTACTCAGTACTAATATGAAGCCAGTAGACGATCTAATACATGTCCACAAAAGAGAAAAACTCAAATCAATTCAAGGTGGGAAGGAGGGAGCGGGGAAGAGGGGATTCGTGTGTTCCCACTTAATGAGCACAAGGTAAGGGTGAATGGCACACCTTTTGGGTGCAGGACATAACTACAAGAGGGATTCTACCTAACAATCGCAAATATTGCAGCCTAGTTGTTTGTACCCTCACATTAACCTTCTACTTCCGAAGATTTTTGAGTCTCTGTTTGACTTCCAAGGACTTCTGGAGGTTTTCTGAAGAACATAGTTGTAATCTTGTCATCTGACGACTGGGTAATGATAGCTTTAAATGGGAACATGTTTTCAAGGATCAATTCTTTTATTTGATTTCTGTACTGAAAGCCAAGAGTATCTGAAAAGAAACTTTCCCACAGGTTCAAAGGCAGTATTTTTCAGATATCTTTTGCAGAACATCAAATCACTCTTTTTATGCCCTATGTAGTTGATTATGTAATTGGCTAGGAAAGGAAATCTATAACTGTTGATGAAAGGACTGATTATGCAGCCTGACAACATTCATCTGTATGAGCTTATGAAGAATTAAAAACAAGTACGATAGAAATATTATCAATCCTGAGGGCATGCCTGTGACCATTTTATAGGGAAGATTAGGCCAAAAGTGGTTGATAGCATAAGTAGTTTTAGCTTGACTATTCTATTTGTTCCTTCTACTTTTCCAGTGAATTGATGATGATAAGGACAGTGAAGTTTCTAAAAGGCAAAGTCTTGCATAATTCACAAATAACTGGCCCAGTAAAATGTGACTATCACTGGATAAATTGGAATTCTCTAGGTAGGGGACATAAAATTGGATAGTTTTTTTAGCCAAAACAAGTTCTGTGGATTTTTGATAGCAAAAAATGTTCTGCTTATTTTCTTCACTGCCCCACCCACCCCCCACCAAATATGTATACTATTACTCACACGTTTAAAACCGATCAAGGGAGAAAACCTTAGGAAATCCATTTGGAGATGTTCAATAGACCTCTTAGGATGTGATTCTAGCCCACAATTCTCGTTTCCTATTTTTCCATGTTTATACTGATTCCAAGTGTAACATGAGCTGTTCATATCCTCTGCTCTCCTAGAAAAGTGTCTTCATCAGTATTTGTTATATATCGTAGACACACTTTATCCCTACCATGATGGGTTGTCTAATGGATTTGCCGTTATCTGAGACTATCAGGTGGTGACTGTAGCTTTAACAAATTATATCTTCATGCCCACTAATACGTCCCTTCTGGAAGGATGTTTGGAGAATACTTAGAAACCTAAAAATAGACCTGCCATTTGATCCTATAATTCCTTTACTAGGTTTATACCCAGAAGACCAAAAGTCACCATATAACAAAGACATCTGTACCAGAATGTTTATTGCAGCCCAATTCATAATTGCTAAGTCATG
>CAUYPK010141223.1:0-16571 GCA_963574355.1 Loris lydekkerianus | reverse complement strand
CCATGGTATACATGTACCACAGTTTGCTAGTCCATTCGTGGGTCGATGGGCACTTGGGCTTCTTCCATGACTTAGCAATGAAAAACCTTTATATAATAATGCACAGCTCAATAAATCCCTTAAAAGTAAAGAAATTAGTGTAACCACTATGAAAATTGTTGCCAATACTCGAGAATGCTCACTCACATCCCTGCCTACCACCATCACTCTGTCACTATTCTTATTTCTCATAGCATTGATCAGTTTTGTCCATTTTTATATTACAGGTCTTTTCTTCAAATAAAATCATTTTACTATGCACATTTAATGTATGTTTATGTTTAACCAAATATATTATTCATTCATGTGATTGTATTTAACAGCCACAGTTAAAAAATAATTTAAAAAGGAAATAAAAGAACCAGAACAAAAGTAAAATGATACTTAGACATGAGCTGTAAGTTTTATTCTATTTTTATAAATTTCACAGTAATAAATGAGATACAAATGATTAGGATATTTTGTGTCAGTTAGGTAAAGTTGCAGTGGAGCCCTTTACCCATGAGGCGTGCTGTATACCCTCACATTGTGCCCATTAGGTGAGAGCTTACCAATCTCCCTACCCACCCTCTTCCTTTTTCCTCCTTGCCTCTCCCACACTTGCATTTATATGAAAACAATAGATAAAACACCACACACACACGAGAGAAAAGCACATATTATTTTATTATAAATCACTTAGTAGTCAGTGCAAAAAAAGGAGTACAATTCTCATTATCTATAAGACACAGAAAAAACAGCTGCTGCTCTGGAGAATCAAAGTCATTCCTTAGCCTCAAGGGAAGTTTCTCCGTTGAAATCTCAGAGAGAAGATCCAAATAATTTGCTGATTAATGTCCTCGACATCATATCTACAGCAGTTTAATTTGCTCATTCATTCATTTAAAAAATTTTTCAGCAGCTATTTTGTGCCAGGCACTGTCCCCATCACTGGCAATATAATTCTGAACATATTAAGTCATAGATACAACATTTTAATGATAGGAGTAAGTTTAACCTTGAAGACCCCATTGTTTTATTTCTATTCATAAGAATATTGTGTTTTAAAATATTTTGTTTTCCAACTTTATTAAGTATCTCTCAGTCCAGATGGCTTTAGAGCAGCAGAGTCAGCAAATTCCAGTGAGCGGATAAAATGTGGCAAAACTAACCCCTGGCAGGGTCTTGATTGGGGCTCACTGCACCAGAAAACAGAACTTTTGAAGTCATCTGAGATGAGGTACATGTGAGCTTTAAGCTCCCCAGTACTTCAGCTCTTAGATAGAGTTTTTGGATAATCTGGAGTCTGACTCTTTCAGTATCTTAAATCTTGAACCCATCTTGTTTCTGGAACTCTTTGCAGGGTCTCCAGATGAACCCACGTATAGGACATGTGTTCAGAAGATTTACATATTTTATGCACTTTACCCTCAAAATCATATCATGAGATAAGGGAAATGAGATCCAGAGAGTGCGAGAAACTTCCTGAAGTGACAAAGCTGCTAGTAAGTGGCAAAATTTATGCTGTTTTCCATTATGCACCTTCAGATTGCAGGTGACCTCTCCTATCCTAGAGTACTGTCCAACTCAAATTGCTTAATTATGGACAATTGACACAATTCTAACCCAAGACTAGACTTTTGATCCTTTTTTAAAATTCAGATGAATATAGGGTACGTTTGATTAGGTTACATTATTCACACTTTTTTAGGTAAAGTGCAACTTGAAGTTGAGCCTTTCAACTAGGAAGGGTGAGAGAAAAACACAGTTAGACCTTGATGCTTCTGAGGCTGCCAGGTGGATTCAGCATGGGCTGACTTGCCAGGTGGATGTACAGGTGAGAATACTTTCAGTTTCAAATACATGTTGCAACCCAATGGTTAAAACAGGGTGTGATTAAAACATAAGCCCTTCTTCTTGATGAATTGCTGTCCCATAGAATCTTGACTAAGAGAGAAGTGAAGACCAGCATGTTGTAAGGTGAGCTCTCTCAACTCTGTGGACTCCATGTCCCGTAGATCACTTCTAGCCCCACCTTTGTTTCCTTCAGTTGTTCTCATTCAGAAAGTCCCCATCCATAATTCTCACATTGACCTCTCTGTGGAAGCTACCAGTCATCCAGAGACACTTACAAGAGTATTAGTATGGTCTGACCTTCAGATCTGGGTACAAATTCCATATTCTGAGTTCTGACTCAGCAAAACCTAATGCTGATCAGCATACTCACACTCTGATTTCACTAGTAAGGGCCTTCTTCATAGACCCGAGTTCTATCACCAATACTAACAATTTCTGTTTTGGTATCTCTTGTTTAGTTTACTTCCAGTTATTCTCAGGTTTAGCTTAAAATATCACTAATGCAAGGAAGTGATTTTTTGACTCAAATATAGAGTAGCCAAAGCCATATGTAAATACTGAAATTGAGCTGGAACATATTCTTCTTAGTAAAGTATCTCAAGAATGGAAGAAAAAGTACCCAATGTACTCAGCCCTACTATGAAACTAATTTAGGACTTTCACAAGAAAGCTATAACCCAGTTCCAACCTAAGAATAGAGGGAAGGGGGCAAGGGAGGGGAGGGAGGGAGGAGTGGGGTTGAGGGAGGGATACTGGTGGGATTACACCTGCGGTACATCTTACAAGGGTATATGCGAAACATAGTAAATGTGGAATGTAAATGTCTTAGCACAGTAACTAAGAAAATGCCAGGAAGGCTATGTTAACCATTGTGATGAAAATGTGTCAAACAGTCTATGAAGCTAGTGTATGATGCCCCACTATCATATCAATGTACGCAGCTATGATTTAATAAAAAAAAAGAACTATTAAAATTCAGCAATAAAGAAGTGAGCAACACCATTAATCAACAGGAACTAATTGACATTTATAGAACATTTGCCCCAACAACAATAGAATACACTTTTTTTTTTTTTTGAGACAGAGTCTCACTTTATCACTCTGTGTAGAGTGGTGTGGTGTCATTGCTTACAGCAACCTCACACTCTTGGGCTCAAGAGATCCTCTTGCCTCAGCCCCCCTAGTAGCTGCGACTACAGACACCCACCACAACGCCCAGCTAGTTTTAGAGACAGTGTGTCACTATGGCTTAGGCTGGCCTCCAGCTCCTGAGCTCAAGGGATCCACCCGCCTCGGCCTCCCAGAGTATTAGGAGCACAGGCATGAGCCATCTCAGCCAGTGGAATACATGTTCTTTTTTTTTTTCTTTTTTTTTTTTTTTTTTCAGTTTTTGGATGGGGCTGGCTTTGAACCTACCACCTCCAGCATATGGGACTGGCACTGTACTCCTTTGAGCCACAGACACCGCCCTACACATTCTTTTTGATTGCTCATGAAATATTTAGCAAGTTCGACTGTTAACTATGCCATAAAACAAACCTCAACAAATTTATAAGAACTGAAATCTGTATGATTTCAATTCTGATCTTCTGACCATACAGAATCAAAATAAAAAACAGAAATCAGGCTGGGCACAGTGGCTCATGTCAGTAATCCTAGCACTCAGGGAGGCCTAGGCAGGAGGATCCCTTGAACTCAGGAGTTGGAGACCATCCTGAGCAAGAGTGAGATTCCCCCATCTACTAAAAATAGAAAAACTAGCCAGCCTTGTGGTGGCCTCCTATAGTCCCAGCTATTCAGGAGGCTGAGGCAAGAGGATCACCTGAGCTCAAGAGTTTGAGGTTGCTGTCAGCTATGATGACACCAAGGCATCATCCCAGGGTGACCAAATGAGACTCTGTCCCAAAAGAAAAGAAAACAAAATAAAACAAAAAACAAGAAGACGACATGAAAAGCTCCAAATACTTGTTTATTTAGGGCAGCACCTGTGGCTCAGTGAGTAGGGCACTGGCCCCATATACCAATGGTAGCAGGTTCAAACCCAGCCCCAGACAAACTGCAATGAAAAGTAGCCGGGTGTTGTGGCAGGCGCCTGTAGTCCTAGCTACTTGGGAGGCTAAGGCAAGAGAATTGCCTAAGCCAAAGAGCTGGAGATTGCTGTGAGCTGTGATGCCACAGCACTCTACTGAGGGTGACAGAGTGAGTCTCTGTCTCTTAAAAAAAAAAAAAAAAGTATATATATATATATATATATATACTGAATATATCTGCTTTAAGTTATTTTTATGTTCTCTTGGAGTAGGGTTAAAGTTTTTATGGAACACATAAAAAATCAATAGCATTTCTATATATTATTCTAACAATCAAAATTAAAAAACAATACCATATACATTTGCTCCAAAGAATATGAAATACTTAGGCATATAGCTAAAAAAAAATACCTGAGGAGGAATCAGTATGCTAAAAATCTCTAAATCTATGGGAGAAATCATAGAGAGATCTAAATAAATGCACAGACATATTGTGTTCATGGACTGAAAGACTCAACGTGATCAAAAAAGTTAAGTGTTCCCAGACCAATCTGAAGGGTTAATGTGTTATAATTACCATGAAAATACCAGCAAAGTTCTCATAGATATTAATAGCTAAAATAATTTTGAAACAGAAAAAAGAAGTAAGAGGAATCATGCTATTTGATTAAGGCTTAGTATATAGCTATAGTAATCAAGAAAGTTCAGGGCAGCAGAGGACTAAGACACAGAGATCAATGGAACTAAGTAGAGAACCCAGAAAGGGTACTACAGAAACAGGCCCGGAGAATTTTTGACAGTCACGCAAGAGCAATTGAACAGAGCCAGGGCAGCCTTCTCAACAGATGGTGCTACAGCCATTGGACATCTATGAGCCAAAAAAATTAACTACAACCTAAATCTCACACCTTATACAAAAACTAACTTAAAATGGATCACCAGCTTAAATATAAAACCTAAAACTTTAAATGTTTAAAAAAAGACATGTGAGCAAATCTTTGGGCACTCGGGCCTAAGAGTTCTTTTTTTTTTTTTTTTTTTTTTTTGAGACAGAGCCTCAAGCTGTCACCCTGGGTAGAGTACTGTAGCATCACAGCTCACAGCAATCTCCAACTCCTGGGCTCAAGCGATTCTCCTGCCTCTGCCCTCTGCCTCCCAAGTAGCTGGGACTACAGGCGCCCACCACAATGCCCAGCTATTTTTTTTTTGGTTGCAGCCATCATTGTTGTTTGGCAGGCCCCAGGCTGGATTCGAACCCACCAGCTCAGGTGTATGTGGCTGGCACCTTAGCTGCTTGAGCCACAGGTGTCAAGCCCTGACTAAGAGTTCTTATACACAACATGAATAGCACAATCCATAAAAGGAAAATTTGATTAACTGGGTGTCATCAAAACTAAAAATGTTTGCCCTGAGAGAATGAGAAGACAAGCTACAGACTAGGAGAAAATATTTTGACAGTTTCTTATAAAACTAAACATGCATTCCTGGGAATTTCTCCCAGAGAAATGAAAACTTACTTTCACGCATAAACCTGTATACAAATGGTCTTAGCAGCATCATTTGTACGTAATAGCCAAAAGCTGGAATTAGCCCAAATGTCTTTAGATAGTCCAGGGTTAAACCGTGGTACTACCATATGTTACACTCAGCAATAAAAAAAGGAATGAACTGGCTGGGAGCAGTGGTTCACCCTGTAATCCTAAGGCTCTGGAAGGCTGATGCAGGAGTTTGACACCAGCCTGAGCAAGAGCAAGACTTGGTCTCTACCAAAAATAGAGAAATTAGTTGAGCAAAAATTATTTGATAGATGCCTGTAGTCCCAGCTACTCTGGAGGCTGAGGCAGGAGGATGGCTTGAGCCCAAGAGTCTGAGGTTGCAGTGAGCTAGGCTGATGCCACTGCACTCTAGCCTGGGCAACAGAGTGAGATTCTGTCTCAAAAAAAAAAAAATTAATAAAAATAAGTAAATAAAAAGGAATGAACTAATGATAAATGCAATAGCATTTATCCAACTAAGGATCTCAAAAGAAGTATGCGGAGTGGGAATAAAAAGCCAATCTCAAAGGATTTCTAGTATGTGATTCCACATATGTACCATTCTTGAAAGAACACAATTACAAAGATGGAGAAGGGATTAGAGGTTGCCAAGGAGACAGGGATGGGGGAAGGGCTAGCACGCAGTTATTGGTGCTGAGGAACCAGTTCCCAATCTTGATGATAGTGGTCGTTACACACATCTACACAGGTGATAAAATTGCATATCGCTATACACACCCACATGCACAGGAATCAGTGCAGCTAAAACTGTTGAAAGCTAAATAAAATTGGTGGATTGTACTAGTATCAATCTCCTCCTTTTGATAGTATACAAAAACTATATACATGATACATGGAACCTCTTTGTACTCACTTTTTTCAACTTTATCTGAATTTATCATTATCTCAAAATGAAGTCCAGGCACAGTGATTTACACCTGTGGGAGGCCAATGGAGGTGGATTGTTTGAGCTCAGGAGTCCAAGACCAGCCCAAGCAAGAGGCACACCCTGTCTCTATTAAAAATAGAAAAAGTAGCAAGGCTTTGTGGTGGGCCCCTTGTAGTACCAACTTCTCGGGAGGCTGAGGCAATAGAATTGCTTGAGCCCAGGAGTTTGAGGTTGCTGTGAGCTGGACTGACCCCCCGGCACTCTAGTCTGAGGCAACAGAGCGAGACTCTAAATAAATAAATAAATAAATAAATAAATAAATAAATACTGGTTAAAGAAAAACTAAATAACCAACCTTCAGCTTCTAGTGGAGCACATATCTTGAAATAGGCAATGGCCAAGTATGGTAATTTGTACCTACAATCCTAGCACTCTGGGAGGTCAAGGTGAGAGGATCACTTGAGGACAGGAGTGTGAGACCAGCTTGAGCTAGAGTGAGACCCCCATCTCTATAACTATTACATAAAACTTATCAGTTGGGCTCTGCTCCTCAAGCACCGAAGTTGCCAGCTACATACATCTGAGCTGGCAGGTTTGAATCCAGCATGGGGCCCGCCAAACAACAATGACGGCTGCAACCAAAAAATAGCCGGGTGTTGTGGCGGGCACCTGTAGTCCCAGCTACTTGGGAGGCTGAGGCAAGAGAATCACTTAAGCCCAGGAGTTGGAGGTTGCTGTGAGCTATGATGCCACAGCACTCTACCCAGGGTGAAAACTTGAGGCTTTGTCTCAAAAAAAAAAAAAAAAAAAACTTAGCAGTTTGGGTGTTTTTTTGTTTGTTTGTTTTGTTTTTTGTAGAGACAGAGTCTTACTTTATTGCCCTCGGTAGAGCACCATGGCGTCACAGCTCACAGCAACCTCCAACTCCTGGGCTTAGGTGATTCTCTTGCCTAAGTCCCAGTAGCTGGGACTACAGGTGCCTGCCACAATGCCCAGCTATTTTTTTGTTGCAGTTTGGCAGGGGCCAGGTTTGAACCGGCCACCCTCAGTATATGGGGTTGGTGCCCTACCCACTGAGCCACAGGTACCATCCAGCAGTTTGTTTAATTTCTAGGACTTTGTGTACATTTGAATATTTTTCTTGGAGTTGATTTTTAGTTTTATTCCACTGTGGCCTGAGAAGACACATGGTATGATTTCAATTTTTTTGAAGTTGTGGAGACATGGTTTTTGGCCTAAGATATAATCAATCTTGTCTTGGTGCCTGTAGCTCAAGTGGCTAAGGCACCAGCCACATACACTAGAGCTGGCGGGTTCGCTTCCAGCCTGGGCTTGCCAAACAACAATGACAACTACAACCAAAAAATAGCCAGGTGTTGTGGCAGGCACCTTTAGTCCCAGTTACTCGGGAGGCTGAGGCAAAAGAATCACTTAATCCCAGGAGTTGGAGGTTTCTGTGAGCTGTGGTGCCACAGCACTCTACCCTCTGGCCTGTATCTCTGAGGAAGGGCTGCATGCCCTTTGGCCTCATGCTTAACGGGGTGCACAACTTCACAGAATTGGCTTGTGGAATTTTAATTCCAGGCAAGCTAAATCTGCACGTGTCCCAGGGGGGCCCAGGTCCCTTAAGCCTCTGCAAGAATAGCAAGCCATTTTAAACTCACACTGAGTTCACTTTGTGTGCTTGATGTAGGATATGTTTATTTCTAAATATTATCCTACAACATCTTGAGGCTCTGTCTCAAAAAAAAAAAAAAAAAAAGTTATAATCAATCTTGGAGAATGTCCCATGTGCTGGTGAGAATGTATATTCAGTAGTTTTGGAGTAGAATGCTCTGCAAATGTCTGTTGGGTCCGTGTGTTTTCGAGCCTCATTTAAGTCCAGTGTTTCTTACTTATTTTCTGCTCTGGTGCTCTGTCCAGGTCTGACAGTGGGATGTTGAAGTACCTGGCAGGCAATTACAATGCTACTAATTTCTTTGCTTAGCTCTAGTAGAATTTTTTTTATTTCCTGGAAGCTCCTGTGGTTATAGCCCTGACTCGAGCATTATAAAAGTTATCTGGGTACCACCTGTGACTCAAGGTGCCAGTCCCATATACCAGAGGTGGCCAAAAACTGCAAAAAATAAAAAATAAAAAGTTACCCATGCAACAAAAGCATGTGTACTCCCTTAATGTTTTGAAATAAAAACACATTGGCTCAGTGCCTGTAGCTCAAGTGGCTAAGGAGCTAGCCACATACACTGAAGCTATCAGGTTCAAATCCAGCACAGGCCCACCAAACGATGACAACTATAACCAAAAAATAGCCAGGGTGTTGTGGCAGGTGCCTGTAGTCCCAGCTACTTGGGAGGCTGAGGCAAGAGAATCACTTAAGCCCAAGAGTTGGAGGTTGCTGTGAGCAGTGACGCCACAGCACTCTACCCAGGGTGATAGCTTGAGACTCTGTCTCAAAAAAAAAAAAAAAAAAAGAAAAAAGAAAGAAAAGAAAAGTAAAGTAAAGAAAAGAAGAAATAAAACAAATTAAAAAAAAAAAAAGAAAAGAAAAATTATCTGGAGCTGGGCACAATGGCTCACACTTGTAATTCTAGTACTCTGGGAGGCCATTTCTGTAGAATCTCTTGAGCCCAGGAATTTGATACCAACCTGAGCAACAGCAAGATCCTGTCTCTATTGGAAATTGAAAAAATTAGCAGGGTGTGGTGGTGTGCATTTGTTATCCCAGTTACCTGGGAGGCCTATCTGAGCAGAAGAGATTGAGTCCAGGAGTTTTAGGGTATAGTGAGCCATGATGATGTCACTGCACTCCAGCCCAGGCAACAGAGAGAGACCCTGTCTCAAAACAAACACACACAAATAGCCTGATTTTGAGGCTACTTGGGAGGCTGAGACAAAAGAATTGCTTAAGCCCAAGAGTTAGAGGTTGCTATGAGCTGTGCCACCATAGCATTCTACCGAGGGCAACACAGTAAGACTCTGTCTCCAAAAAAACCAAAACACACACACACACAAAAATAATAATAATAATAAAACAGGCAATATGGGCTATACGTATGGCAATTTTCCAAAAGAGCACTTCCCATCTCCCATTTGGATAAAATGTTAGGGGCAAGGGTAACAGGCCCTATCCTGCATGTGGGTCTGATCATTCTACTTGGGGCCATAGCCACAGTTACTTTCATCTGATGTCACTTAAGACAAATAGGAAGGATTCCATCCAATTACAATTAACCTCTGGGTACAATTAAACACAGCATCTGATGGGGTGGCATATGCTTCCTGAAAGTCTTGTGTCCTATGATTGTTCCTAGAACAGAGTAGTTCAAGCAGCCTGGGGAGACACTGCCCTGAGATGATTTTTCCTTGGCCTCCCTGGCTCTGGTGAGGCCTAGTGCTTTCCACCCTGACCACACTCAGGAAACCGCTGCAGGCTGCTGTGTGAGTCTTTCATAAAACTGCTTGGCTGTTAGTTCAGAGTTGGCTCTTCAGTGACACAGTGACTCACTACCTGTGGTGCCTGTCCCCTGGCCCTTCTGATTTAGTATCATCTTGTGGGACTAGGGACATGGAAGCTGACACCATGCTGGCCTTACTGTCTCTTTAAGCAATTTAACTATCTGAATGCACTGGCTCTTTATCGCTGAATCTGGGGGCATGTGACAAGCCAACCTAGCAACCACCTCCGCATGGTTGCTTAGGAATTGCTTGACCACTTGACATAATGTACAGAGATAGGAGGGAGGGTTGTGCTTTCGTACACTTTGGCATTTTGATGAAACATCTTTCTAATGTCACCTTATCTTACAACTTCCCACATCAGCTTCCTGTGTCGTGTTGCCCTGACACATGAACACCTTTGAGGACTATGGAAATCGCACCATATTTGTGACTGGGAACCCACTGGGAGCTTGAATGCAGAGTGTTACTTAAGATGTTCTAAAAGAGAAGACAGGAAATCATAACAGTACATTTCAAAGAAAAAAGTTCCAGTGAAAAGAAAGCGCACGTGTATAATGTAAGAATGCAGATCACAGACATTTCACAGTGAAAAGGATATATGCAGACTAGGTAAGCCAAAAACCTAAACAAAATGGGGATGTAGCCTTGTACCTATTGAAGGAGCACAGGGAATTTCACCCCAAAATATGGCTTCCTGGTATAATGAATATTTTGGATTAAAGACCCTGAGAGATCAACAGATACTAGAAGAGACTTTCCCCCATCTACATAAAGTCTGGACAGATCCACCAAGGAAAGAATTGTTTTCCCTCCTTCCCTTCCTATCTCTCAATCTTCTACTTCTCCCAAAGCACAGGCTGAAGTTCCTCTATCTGCCTAAAGTATGGACCTACCAAAGAAAACAATTAACCTCTGGCCCCTTCCTTCCCTGAACCTTTTTTCTTTCTTTCTTTCTTTCTTTTTTTTTTTTTTTTTTTTTTTTTTTGATTCTAAGTCTCACTCTGTCACCCGTGGTATAGTGCCTTGGCCTCATCATAGCTCACAGCAACCTCAAACTTCTGGGCTCAAGCAATGCTCTTGCCTCAGCCTCCCAAGTAGCTGGGATTATAGGCACCTGCCACACATCTGGCTAATTTTGCTATTTTTACTAATTTTTCTTCTTGTATGTGTGTGTGTGAGACAGTGTCTCACTTTGTTACCCTCCGTAAAGTGCCAGAGCCTCATAGCTCACAGCAACCTCCAACTCTTGGAGTCAAACAATCCTCTTGCCTCAGCCTCCCGAGTAGCTGGGACAGGCACCTGACACAACACCTAGCTATTTTTTAGAGATTGGGAGTCTCACTCTTGCTCAGGCTGGTCTCGAACCAGCGAGCTCAGGCAATCCATCCGCCTTGGCATGAGCCACCATACCCAGCCCAAAATTTTCACTCTTATGGAAAATGTATGCCCTAAAAATGGGACTTTGTGGAGTATTCTGGTTAGCATTTGTAGTTGTGAGGGTACAAGGAACAGTAGACACACATGATGGGCACCATTTGCCTGCATGCCCCTGTGCTCCCATTGTAACAGCTTCCCCTCTGTAGCTGGCTCTGCTGTCGCTCTTAATGACTATTTGGATGTTATTAGGCCATCACCCCACTCTTGCCTATTGCATATTAAGATGTCTGGGCTACATGCCTGTAGTTCAGTAAGTAGGGCACCGGCCACATACACCAAGGCTGGCAGTTCAACCCTGGCCTAGGCCTGCTAAACAACAATGACAACTGCAACAACAACAACAACAACAAAATAGGTGGGCACCTATAGTCCCAGCTACTTGGGAGGCTGAGGCAAGAGAATTGCTTAAGCCCAAGAATTTAAGGTTGCTGTGAGCTGTGATGCCACAGCACTCTACTGAGGGTGACATAATGAGACTGTGTCTCAAAAAAAAAAAAAAAAAAAAAGTCCGTTTGTGCTTGTGGAGGGAGATTAGTAAGAGAACCAAATGCTTATTTTATTTGCAGGTGTTGATTATACACATCAATCAAATCTGTAATTGCACCATGGTTATATAGCTATTTACAGTTAGTTACATAGCAAACATAGTCTCAATATTTGGGCAAGAAGCAAAATACTAGAAAGATCTGCCTTCTTGACCTGGCATTCCTGTTTCTTTTCTGAGTTTCAGTGTTGCTGTTTGAAAAATTCCTACAATAACTGTGAACTATTTTGATTAAAGTAGCAGCAACATGCTAAATTCTAACATGTTGCTTCTATCTTCTTGAATAAAATTAACTTTATGTCACAATTTATGTTCTTCAAGCAGAATATGTATATGATCACAAAGCTTTTTTTCTAAGTGATTGGTTTTCCTCCCTTATAGTCTGTGGTTACTACAACAAAAACAAAACAGTTACTGAATTTTAGCGAAATACTACTATTTGATGGAGGCTCTGAGCATGATATTTGCTCTTCTATTGTCAAAAGATGTACTAGTTCTAAACTGAGACTTTCTCCTTGTGGCATCATAGGACTGAAAGAGACTAGGGAATGGATCATCTCTCTCACTGTGTGAGTCACTAGTTTTAATGCTATGCCCATCAGTGTCACCAGGGATAAATGTACCCTGCACTTTAGACTGAGCATCAGTTCATTTAAATTTTAAAATGTCTCCAAATTTAAAGAAACATGTTGAGTTGGGCATGATACTACACGCGTATAGTCCCATCTGCCCAGGAGGCTGAGACAGGAGGATCACTTGAGCCCAGGAGTTCAAAGCTGTAGTGTGCTATGATTGTATTTGGGAGTAGTCACTGCACTCCAGCCTAGGTAACATAGTGAGACCCAGTCTTCCCTCCACAAAAAACAACTAACAACCTGAAAAAAATGTGTTAAGTAAATCATGCTCATTTGTCATATGCATATGGCAAAAGTAGTTGTATAGGAAATTCTGAAGTCTGCAGTCTTATGTGCATATGGTTTTGTGTGTACTATATGTCACATATAACATATATGACATAAAATATGAAAATATTTTAATAATATATACCCTATATGTTAAAACCTGGAAATTATGAAAAAAGTATCACAATCTCTAGATTTGTTATTCTTCCAAAGATGACAATTACAGCTTTTTAGGGGTGTTCATACCATAGGCTGAGAAAGAATTCTCAACTCAAACATTAAGATATGTTTTTTGTTTGTTTGTTTTGAGACAGAGTCTCACTTTTTCACGCTGGGGTTGAGTGCCATGGCATCATCATAGCTCACAGTAACCTGAAACTCTTGGGCTCAAGTGATCCTCATGCCTCAGCCTCCTGAGTAGCTGGGACTACAAGTGCCCTCCATAACAGACAACTAATTTTCCTGTTTTAGTAGAGATGGGGTCTCACTCTTTCTCAGGCTGGTCTCAAACCCCTAAGCTCAAGTGATCTGCCCACCTTGGCCTACCATAGTGCTCCAGCCTCTAAGACAGTTGTTTATTTTTTTGGGGGTGGGGGGTCGGGGCTGGGTTTGAACCCGCCACCTCCAGTGTATGGAGCGGGCGCCCTACTCCTTTGAGCCACAGGTGCCACCATAAGACAGGTTTGAAAGCAAGTTTATTTTACTTTCCAAGACAGGAAAAGGATTGGCATGAAAGCAAGAAGAAATGGCAGCACCAAGGATGAGTAGCTTGACTTTTTATTAGAGGTATAAAGAGTAAAAGGCAGTTTATTTTCCAGAGCAGTGGTTTTCTGTTAGGCTGGTCTTACCTAACTTCTTGGAACAGGGGTCTGGTAGATGCTGAAATGGCTGTGTGCCCCCTTTTCTTTTTCTTTCTCTCTCTTTCTCTCGTTTTTTTTTTTTTTTTAGACACTCTCACTATGTTGCCCTGGCTAGAGTGCTGTAGCATCACAGCTCACAGCAATCTCAAACTCTTGGGCTTAAGCGATTCTCTTGCCTCAGCCTCCCAAGTACCTGGGACTACAGGTGCCCGCCACAACGCCCGGCTATTTTTTGGTTGCACTTGTCATTGTTGTTTGGCAGGCCCTGGCCGTGTTTGAACCCGCCAGCCCTGGTGTGTGTGGCTGGCACCCTACCCTCTGAGCTACAGGCACTGAGCCAATGCCCCTTTTTCTGTTTGTTTAGTATTTTTCCAGTTCTGCAAAACAAGCTCTTAAAAAGAAGAGAAAAATGAGTTAACACCTCAGGTTGTCAAGAAAGAAGCAAACACTAGGGCCAGCATACTATTGCATATAGTGATGTTTTTGTGTTTCGTGATTTACTAGCAATACCGTCCTTTTACATCTATAATCTTTTTATTCAGTGCATTGAGGAGAAGTCAAATAGAGAATTAGGCTACAAATTTACACATCACACACCAACTTCAGAGAATGGCCTTCCATGGTCCTTAGCCCACCACTGTGTTTTGAGCACCATCTGGTTAGTAAGTTGGAGCTCAAAACCCAGTTCTCTTAACCCCAGTTCTAGAGTGGTTTACACCATGTTAGCTACTGCAAAAACCATAAGTGATGAAAAAATGTATGGCCATGGCAACCAAAATGGATTCATTTCATAGTGTTTACACAATACAAAAATGTCAAAGGAAGCTATAGTCCCAGCTACTTGGGAGGCTGAGGCAGGGAATTGCTTGAGGCCAGGAATTGCAGGTTGCAGTAAGCTATGATGACACCACTACACTCTACCCAGGGTGATAGAGTGAGACTATGTCTAAAAAAAAAAGAGAGAGAGAGAAAGAGACAGAGAGTGGGAGGGAGGGAGGGAGAAAAAAAGAAAGAAGGAAGGGATGGAGGGAGGGGGAAAGAAAGAGAGGGGGGAGAGAGAAACAGAGAGAAAAAGGAAGAAAGTTACAATCCTATTGTGTTGCAGGTGTCCATGTTCTAGAATTTTGCTAATAAACAAAGATATCCTTTCTGTCTCTGCTGGTTTGAGACCCAGTTGCTGCTGAGATGCCGGCTTACCATTCTTTTCTCATGGACCCTGACACCAAACTCATTGGATACATGGCACTCTTACGTATCAAAAGTCAGTTCAAAGGACCTGCCCCTAGAGAGACAAAAGATACAGATATTGTGGATGAAGCCATCGATTACTTCAAGGCCAATGTCTTCTTCAAAAACTATGAAATTAAGAATGAAGCTGATAGGACCTTGATATATATAACTCTCTATATTTCTGAGTGTCTAAAGAAACTCCAAAAGTACAATTCCAAAAGCCAAGGTGAGAAAGAAATGTATACACTGGAAATCACTAATTTTCCCATTCCTAGAGAGCCTGGTTTTCCACTTAATGCAATTTATGCCAAACCTGCAAACACACAGGAAGATGAAGTGATGAGAGCCTATTTACAACAGCTAAGGCAAGAGACTGGACTGAGACTTTGTGAGAAAATTTTCGACCCTCAGAATGATAAACTCAGCAAGTGGTGGACTTGCTTTGTGAGAGACAATTCATGAACAAGAGTCTGTCAGGACCTAGACAGTGAAAGCAGCCTGGGCAGCCACTATCTCCAGAACCCTGGACAGCATTTTCTACAAGATGTACACAATCCTTTGCCTTTATTTCATAACATTATATACAGAAGAGAGATGAACATGTCTGTACTTGAAAAGCTCTTGATTAAGATTTGGGTGGGGTGGCCAAAAACTGCGGAAAAAAAAAAAAAATTGGGTGGGGGAAGGAGGTGAGTTGTCAACAGTGATTAAAATTTTCTGCAGTATTAAGCTGGTCTTAAGACAAGAAATAAAAAAAAAAATTTCTATTCCCCCCTCCCCCCAAAAAAAAGATGGGCAGCACCTGTGGCTCAAAGGGGTAGGGCGCTGGTCCCATATGCCGGAGGTGGTGGGTTCTAACCCAGACCCGGCCAAAAAAAAGATATCCTTTCTGTATCACAAACTGTTCCCTGGTCATTTCACAATCTTTGTTGCATTCATCAGAGTTTTTTAATGATGATAAGAATGAGTTGTTGTTTTTTTTTTTTTTTTTTCTTTTTTATCATTATGGCCTTTAAAAGAGTAGCAGTCGTTTTGCTGTCCTTTCAAAAAAAAGTAGCTGGGAAAATAACAATGTAGCAGAGCCAAAGCTGAAAATTATTTTCAAGGACTAAGTAAAGGAATGTGTGGTATTTGCTACATGTTATCTGTTAAAATAGCCAACTGTGCTGGGATAGCTTCCACAAAAAAGAAGGGATTTTTACAAATGCAAAACAGTGTTACTTCTCCGGGTATAATAACTACAGTTTCAAGGACAGGGAAAAGTACATCAGAACAAAAGAAAAAAATGGGTTATATGTCCTGAGAATCAAAACCTCCTATTCATTCCCAATATGAGAATGACCGTGAATAAGAAGCTGTGTTTCATTTACAGCAACACACACACAAAAAAGAAAAAAACAGAGAGTGACAAAAGCAGAAAGAAAGTTCTGGTAGCCATAGGAGTTAGTTGCTTTGACTATGGGCATGATAGTATCAGAATTTCAAAAGTGATAGTGAAAGCAGGCAGACAGATGGCAGGGATGTCTGCTGGAACCCTCAAGCCATAGGAAGGGTCTTGGTTATGTTATCATTACTTTTCTGTTTTGTTTTGTTGAGACAGGGTCTTGCTCTGTTGCTGAGGCTAGGGTGCAGTGGCCAGATCACAGCTCACTGAAACCTCAAACTCCTGGGTGCCAGGAGCCGAAAACCTAAGAATAAGCTTATCAGGAATATTCATAGCCGGTTTAACAGGAATAGTCACAGCTGGAAAGCATTTAAGGGCAAGTAGGGCATTGTTACCCTTGGCTCCAGGAACTTGGTTCCAGACACT
>CAUYPK010141222.1:0-16875 GCA_963574355.1 Loris lydekkerianus | reverse complement strand
ACTGAGGGATTCTACTGTATTTTTCAGATCTTTGAGGGCTGCAAATTTTTGCTTTAGTGTGTCAAAATCTTTGGTGGTTTTGTCTTTAAATTCGTTTAAATTCTTGAGACAACTTTTGAATTTCTCCTTGAATTTCTAATTCCAACTTTTGAGTTGCTGCTCGAATTTCTAATTCCAAATTTTCCTCCATTCTATTAATCTTGTTTGCAATCCAAATTCTGAATTCGATTTCTGACATCATGGCCTGCTGTTTATGAATGGAATCTTTAGTTACATCTGCCACATCTTTTCTTGGGGGGGGGGTTTGATCTGTTCTGGTTATTGATGTTACCAGAGTTTTTCCACTGATTCTGCCCCATGATTATTTTACATCATTTGACATTTCCCCTAGAGCTTTGTTGAGGACCTGTACAGTGCTATGGCCTGAGAAACTGGGTACCTGTTTGGTGTGATGGGGCTAAGTGGTTCTGTGTTATTTTCAGCTGGTCTTTGTCTGACCCTAGTGAAACAAGTTATTCTGGGTTGAAGTCTCAGGGGGCCTGCATTTACATCCCAGATCTGTTCCACTGTGGTTGCCAGGTTGAGAAGATGCCTAGCTTCCTCTGGCTGCCCAGAGAGACAGGGGGTGTGGCTTCAGGATATCCAGGGGTGAGCCTTATTGTTACCAAAAACTGGCTGCTGCTCTGTGTCTCAGGGCACCGCCGCTCTGGTGTGGTTCCCTCTCAGCCGACAGTCCTCTCCTTACTCCCGTGCCCCAGAGTCAGCACTGAGTAACTGCAGTTTAGGGCCTGTCCACACCCCTCGATAAATCACCCAAGAATCTGGACTCCTGGGGGACAAGCCTCCAGACCTCAGAGTGACAGTGGAAGAGAGTGCTGGTAGCTCAGAATTAAAGGTAGAAAATATATACAGTTTTATACAGTTTTATGCCTGGCAGGAGAACACCGTGTCACCCTAGTAGGGGAGGTGGGGCAGTTTTTAGAGGGTCTCTCCCATGGAGTGTAGTGGGAGGACCTTTGAACTGTGCTTGTTTGTTTGTGGGGAATTCCAAGCCATTCTCATGGATATGGGACTCCCGTCCACTCGGTGATGGATTTTGTACCTTTTGTTTGTATCCTTATGGTCACAGCTCGCCTCAACAGGGTTGATGTGTGTTCTTCAACCTTCTGTCTTGGTGTAGCTCTAATCCATCAGGTTACTTGTAAATTTCTGTCCTTTAACTCTCCTTCTGGACAGAAGCCTCTGTGGAAAGCTGGTTTCAGTCAGCCATCTTGTCTCCGCCCTCTCTCTGAATCTGCTGGTATCCCCTTGATTCTTGCCAGAAGAGGCTGCCACTCTGGCTAGTAAACTGCACTCTGCTCAGGACTTGAACACATGTTCTTAGAAAGGCACTATCCCAGAAATCTCAGGAAAACCTTTTCTGATAAGCTCTCAGGTGAAAGAAAGCTAGTGAGGTCGTTTCTACTGGGTCATTCACGACAGTGAGGCCTTTCTCAGTTATCCATCAAGGTTCTGTCCAAACTACATGTTTTATCAAAGGTTAACTATCTATAATATGTAACAAATCTAGCAAGAAAACTAAGAGCCCAACTAAAAAATGGGCAAAAAATGAAATAGATATTTCTCAAAAGAATACATTCAATGGCTAACAGGTTTATTAAGAAATGCTCAATACCACAAATCGTCAGAGAAAAGAAAATTGCAACCACAATGAGATATTATCCCACACTTGTTAAAATGGTTATTATCAAAAAGATGGGAGGTTACAGGTGTTGGTGAGGATGTGAAGAAAAGGGAACATGTGGCAAATGCCATGGCTTACACTAGTACCTGTAATCTTAGTACTCTGGGAGGCTGAGAGTCATCATGTCAGTCTCAGATCTGCTTTCACACTCAGCTGAAATTCCCTCACCGTCCAACCAAATGGCCTGTAGACTGTTGAATTTGGTCACTCCTCTTTGTTGCTTTCGCCAATCCCTGAAGTACCCTTCGTTTACATCTACAAAGCAATTTTGTCCTGCAAATTCTTGCCAGAGTGATGTCTGAAAGCACATTTAATCATTTTGGTGCTCATGAACAACCTTCAGTGCTTCAAGGATAAAATTTAATCTTTTCTGGCTACCATAATAGACCTTTGGTTATCTGGCCCATTCTTCGTATCCCCAATCCCATTTTCCTTGATCCCATCTTAATGTGTGTACACCAGTCCGAATGTGTCAAGCTGTTGATCCTGACATTTGTACATTCTTTTTGTTCTGTCTGGCGTAGCATTCTGCTCTTTGTATGCCTGGTTAACTACTATATATTACTAAGGACTCAGGTCAACTTGTCACCTTTTTTTGAGAAATCTTTATCTCCCCATCCCTCCCCAGAATCTTGGTAGGAAGCATTTCTCCTTTGGGCTTCCTGGGTGTCCTGTGCACACATCCACCACAGCACTCGATTCTGTGTATTTGTTTGTTTTAGTCTCTTTTGTTGGAGGGCAGCGATTACACTTTTTAATTTCTGTGTCTTAGGTCAGCCCTCAGACCTTGAGCCTATGTAACAGACATGGCATAGAGGACAACATGACACAACTGCTTAAATGAATTAATCAAAGGATGAGATCATTGGCCTCTAGCATTAAATAAAGACAGCTTTTTATTATTCTTATATGGTTCTAGGGGAACATCATAGAAAGAACTGGTTTGTCAATGTTACAGCTGATTAAGACACATTTTTGTCCTGAAGCAATTTTGTATGTATACTATCTCTTACTTAAATCTTCTCCCAAATTTACTTTGGTCTGCTACTTAATAACTTGCAGCAATTATCAGCTGCTGGATAGGTTTTCAGCTTCTGGAGTTATGAACTGCATGTTATTTAATCAAACCTCTCTCATGTTATGTATGCCCCAGCAGGATCCTCTGTCTCAGAAACATAGTTTATTTGGATATGTGGTATATCATTTAAGACTACTTAGGCCATTTAAACAAAATCCATATGAAATGAGAAAAGTATATTTCTGTTAATGTTAAAGAACTTAACTATGAGCTGCTTCAGACAGTTATGGGGGTTCCCCAGAATTGTCAGAGTGTTTCCAGTGTGTTTCTTCCTTCTCCCTAGGTATGTTACCAGAGCTAGCCCAGTTATTAGAGCTCTAGCCATCATAGATGTCTAAGAAGCAGGATGGACACAGGGCATAAGAAGGGTATGTCTGGCGGTACCCATGCTCAGTGGGCAGGGCGCTAGCCACATACCACTGAGGCTGGCAGGTTTGAATCTGGCCTGAGCCAGCTAAAGCAACCGTGACAATTGCAATAACAACAACAAAAATAGCCAGGTGTTGTGGCAGGCACCTGTAGTCACAGCTACTATGGAGGCTGAGGCCAGACAATCACTTAAGCCCAAGAGTTTGAGGTTGCTGTGAAGTGCGATGCCATGGCACTCCACCCAGGGTGACAGCTTGAGAATTTGTCTCAAAAAAATAAAAAAAAGAAGGCTACATCTGAAAGGAATCTTCCTACAATATCCATAGGACACTATGTCTGAAAGGAATCTTCCTAGAATATCTATAGGACTTTTAAAAATATTTTATTAAGCTACAATTTATAATGAAATGCAAGAAAAGTCCTAGCTGATCTGATAAAAATCCTACTAATTATGTGCATTGGGGAAATGACTTTCTTTCTTTGAAAGACATTTCTAAAATGTCAGTAATGTTGCCCATCTCATAGAAATTCTATAAAGATTGTAAGTATGCATTTGTAACTTAAGGGCACAGACAAGCCCATAGCAGGCTCTCAATAAATGGTAGTTGTTCTTCTTATACATGAGACTACTGGGATTCAGAGGTATGGTAGCTCCTTTAAGTCCTCTCAACCAGTAATGGGTAAATCAGTAAATCAAAATATAGTGAAATATGGCAGAGACCAGAAGTTAGGGCTCCTATTTTCCAGTTCAATACTCTATGTCATGAATTGTGTTTTGGTCTGAGTTTTCAAGACCATTGAAGATAGATTTAAAATAGAAATAAAAAAATAAAATAGAAAGAACTTTCTTTGGTTTGATTTAGCTGAATACTGGCCTTGCTGTCCACTTCTTTTTGTGAAGACTTGGCTGAAATAAACGGTATTAATTGAGTGTGTAATTCTGAAACCATCTTAGAAAGTTAAAATCATTTAAAATTAGTTGGAATTTAGTAACTAGGTTGAACTTTGCCTTTGTCAAGTAGTTTCCAGCTGACTCACTGCAGCTGCAACAATTGACATCATTTTGTGCCTTTCATGCAAAGACTGATTTGGCAGCCAGCAATCCCAGTGGAGTGGGTTTCAGAGCCTTTGTGAATCTCAGGGTTGGAATGGACTTTAAAGGTCAGGAAATCTAAATCTTAATGTAATGACTGAATCGGCTTACATCAACCACATCAAGTGGTTTTCCACTCTACCCTTGGGTAAATCCAGTAACAAATAAATAGTGAATATTTCCAGGTTGGCTGAAAGGCATAATCCATTCTATATTTTGATAGCTCTGGCTTCGTTATATTGAACTGAAATCTGTTCTCTTAACCTTCTTCCAGCCACCAGTACTACTTCTATCCCTAGTAATAATGTAGTTTATTTTGGACCTTACAGCCTTTCAAATGTTTGAAGACCATGACTGATTATTCTTTAGGGTTTTCTCATTGTTAAATACCTCCAGGTTCCTTTAACATTTTCTTATTAAACATGACTTTAATTTCTTTCACAATCCTGAGCTTATAGCTACACCAATCTGATTTGCCTAAATTTTTCTTAAAGTGTTCCCTTCCTATTCTAGGAATGTGTGAAATCTATCAGGAATAGAGGGAATGGCCTAATCATACTGCCCTAGTAAAGTAAGAAAGAAGGGAGTTGATTGAAAACTTTTGGAGATCAATGAAAGGTTGGAAAATGGTCAAATTGTTGAGGGTTTCCTTGCCCTCCTCACAACAAAACTGGGTGGCATCTTACTTCTTACTATAAAAAACTCAAAGGTTTAACCAAGTTACAGTATTCTTTAAGCACAAAGTAAGTTAAGGTGTTTATTTTTATTAACAGTTTAGACTCTGTTCAGTTAATTTTATTTGTGTTAATTTATTGTATGGCTTCCTTATTTTGGTGCTGAGTGTTATCAATGACGATATCATTGATAATGTCATGATATCACGGATGAATGGATGGGTGGTTAGATGGATGGGTGATCGTATGAATGAATTGGTAGACAGATGGCTGTCCCTCAATGGTATATATTTAAAGCAAAATAAACAAAACAAAAGTTATTTCTGAATCTGACAAAGTTTCAATGTCTATATGGATGATAAACTGAAGTTTCAGTTCAATCAGTAACATATATACACCTTTTGTAACGTCATAAATCTCATTCTGGTCTTTAAGAAAGAGCCTTGAATGGATTTAAAACTTAGTAAAGTTTTGTGTCTAATAGTTAAAAAGCTGCGCATTATTTGAAAAATGTCACTTACCATGTCTGATCATGAAATAGTCAAAAGTGATCCTGTTATATGTGGCAATGACAAAAATCACATTTTAAAATACATTCAACTGTTATTTACGAAGTGATTTTTCTAATTTATTGAATTTCCTAAGCAATGAAGATTCAGCAGGAAAACAGAGGGCTATGTCCTCACAGACCTTATATTTTTATAACAAAACTTCGAATTTGTCAGTTTTAAGGGCCTTAAAATACAAGGTACTTTAAAATAGTTTTTGAATCACTCTTTTTTTTTTGCATTAGTAGTGTTATACTTTGATTTTAAAAGTCAGTTTAGTACACTTACTTTAAATCTTAAAAATTACATGTAACTTTTTTATATAGAGAATAAAAACAATGTTTTAATTTTCACCCTAGAGATAGAGATTTTTTTGCCTTGTTTTTCAGTTATTCTCAATGTTTAATTGCCATTATTTGCTAAAAATATTGCCTCTTTCTCATACCCCTTCCAGAAAATATGCCAATGTAGTTACAATGGATCATATTTTAAAGAGTTTTAGGGTAACATTGATTATGTAAGTCTTACTGATGTGTAGTCCTAATGTTCCCAACCTTGATTCATTTTTACTTAAAATCCTGAATTAATTCTTACCAAAGAAGAACCACAAATAAATGGATGTCATTTTTTTTTTCTAGATTAGTTGCCTGGCAAGTATACCACAATATCTGTAAATCATGGGCTTTTTATATTTGTTTTGTATTAAAAAATTCTGTATAAACAGGACTTTGTGTTTGAGAGTGAAACTTCATTTTCATCAAATAAATTTTTATATTTATAACTTTGAGAATTTTGAAAGCTTTTTATATAACAATGTATATCCCCCTTAAGTTTATCTAAATTCTGAAAATTGTTCACTGGTTAGAGATATCTTGAAATGAACATTTGAATTGGAAGAACGTATATCTTAATTCTTACAAATTATGTTTAATGCAACTAAAAAAGCAGTACTTTTGCTTGTATGCCCTCTCTGACAGAATATTATTTGAATATGTTAACCAATCTTTTTCTTCCAGGAGTTTCTGTTACCCAGACCTACTTTCTTGTCTCTTGGATCTTACATCCACTTCCTAAAAGAGAGTCATTATAGATTTCGAGCTTCTGAAGCCTCTTTTGAGGCACAAAAACGTGATCCTTCTGACCTTCAAAAGTTTTAGCCCTGAAGAATGCTGAACATAAAGTTCAGCCTATAAAAGATAGATTTGAAGGGGGAAAAAAAACCAACAAAATCAGTCAGAGAAAGTTCTCCCCCTACCTCCTTTTATTTTATATTAAATAGCATTTTGTGTGCTTTGGAGAGAGTAGAGTGGAAGATCATAGGGGGAGAAGCACTTACGTGTTTGGTGAGCACCTAGAAAAGAGGATATTAACCAATTGAAAAATATGCCATGCTGATAGCTAGGAAGAATCAATATTATTAAAATGTCTATACTACACAAAGCAATCCATAGATTTAACACAATCCCCATTGAAATACCAATGTCATACTATGAAGATCTGGAAAAAAAACTTATTTGTTTCATATAGAACCAGATAAAAACCCAAATAGCCATCACACATCTATGAAATAAGAACAAATCTGGATGCATCATGTTACCAGGCTTCAGATTTATACTACAGGTCTGTAGTGATCAAACAGCATGGTACTGGCAGAAAAATAGGGCCATGGATCTATTGAACAGAATAGAGTATCTATCACCATCTGGTCTTTGATAAAGCAAACAAAGTATACACTAGGGAGAAGAATCTCTAATCAATAAATGGTGCTTAGAAAACTGGTTAGCCACCTGTGAATGACCACTCACCACTTACAAAAATTAACTGATGATGGGTAAGATTTAAATCTATGACAAGAAACTATAAAACTCCAGAAGACAGCATGGGAAAAACTCTAGATCTTATTGGCTTAGGGAAAGAATTTATGAAGAAAACCCCATTGGTAATTGCAGCAACAACAAAAATAAATAAATGGGAACTGATCAAGTTGATCACTTCTGATCAAAGGACACAATCAACAAAACAATGAGACAAGCTTAGGAGTGAGAAGAAGATGTCTGCACGTTATGAATCGCACAAAGGCTGATAACCAGCATCTAGAAAGAACTCAAGCAAATCACTAGGAAAAAAGCAAACAGTTCCACACATAACTGGTCAAGAGACATGAACAGAACCTTTTCTCCTGAGGACAGACAAATGGCCAATAAACACATGAAAAAATGATTATCCACCCTAATCACCAGAAAAATGCAAATCAAAACCACTTTGAGATATCACCTAACCTCAGTGAGAATGGCCCACATCACAATGTCCCAAAGTGACAGATATTGTCATGGGTGTGGAGAAAGGGGGACACTCATGCACTGATGGTGGGACTGAAAACTAGTATAGCCTTTATGGAAAGAAGTATGGAGAGTCCTCAAGGAACTAAAAGTAGGCCTTCCATTTGATCCTGTAATCCTATTACTAGATATCTATTCCCCACCCCACCCAAAGTCATTTTACCATAAAGAGATCTGCACTTTAATGTTTATACCATCTCAATTCACAATCCCAAAGGTGTGGCAACAACCTAAGTGCCCATCAACCCATGAATGAATTAATGAACTGTCGTATATGTATACTATGGAATACTATTCAGCCACAAAAAGACAGATATTTGTCTCTTTTGTATTTACCTGGAAGGATCTGAAGAACATGATCCTAAGTACGGTATCATCACAAGAATGAAGAATCAAGCTTCCTATGTACTCAATACTTAGACCTATACATGAGAGAAAAAATCAGTTAAATTCAAGAAAGGAGGGATTCATTAAGTGCCCACCTAATGGGTACGAAGTACAGGTACATGGCACACTTGCTGAGTAAGGACACAACTACATCTTAGACTTACAAACACAATCCATGTCACCTTAATTGTACATACCTCATATCAATCTGAAATTTAAAAACTTAATCTAGATAGAAGGAATGAATGTTCTATTGTCCTATAGGGTGACTACAACTAATGACAATTTATGGGATATTTTCAAATAGCTAGAAGAGAGGAGTCTGAATATTCTCAACACAAAGTAACAATAAATATTTGAGGTGATATGCTAGATACCTGGATTCAATCACTTTATACTCTATATACACGTTGAGATATCACTCCATGCTCCTAAACATATACAATTATTATTCAGTAATTAAAATAATAATAATAGAAACAAGTTTAATTTAACTTAAACAAGGGAAGATAAGATAAATAAATTTTTCTATATAATTATTTTTAAAAAGCAAAAATAGTAGAAAACTGCAGACTAAAAGGACTTAGAATTCCACCTACATATTCTTACAGATATAAATACTAAAGAATGTACTCCAGCAAAAAGAAACAGAAACCTAGTAGAATTCAAGGAGCAATAGAAGTAGAGACGTTGTGATGAATATAAATTAATATTGCTTATAAAAAAGAGTACCACTGTGAATTTGAAGATCATTGTTCTAAAAAGATCAACTAGCTGCAGTAATATGAGTATATTGTTTTAAAGATAAAAATTAAATGTTGTATTTAAGTAATTAATGTTACATTTTCATGCATCTGTCTCTATTGTGTAGTCAAATATGAATCTATTATTTATATCAAAATTAATACTGTATTTTGCCAGATAATACATTTCAACAAATTGCAAAGAATTGATGTGTAAAGTCATGTTCTTTGACTATCATGTAAAAAATTAGGGTTAAATAACAACAAAGAAGCAAAAACAAAAACAAATGAACAAAAAAGCCTCTAGAAAATATTTGCAAACTAATATCACAGTTCTAAAGAGTTAATAAAAATCATAATGAAAAAGGCTAAACATTTGGAATTGGATTCACTACACCTGACTATTTATTTACAGCATGCAACTAAAAAGTCACATAGGGAAAAGATAGAGACTTGAAAGTTACCTGGTACGATGTCATTACACCAGAGACATTGAAAATAAATAAATCCAACAACCAGGGGAACAAAAACCAAGAATACTTCAAGCAATATAAAAAAAGAAGAAATACAAAGTTAGACATAAGAAATGTGAGTGAAATAGAAATATAAAATGAAGCAAACAACAAAGACCACTAATAAAATAAAAGTGAGTCTTTTAAAAAGACTAATAAAATAGCTAAAATTTGACAAATTGATCAAGAGGTGGAAAAAGAGAGATACTATAAATACAAATATTAAGAATTTGCTGGGAGGGTGAATGGTGGGATCACACCTATCAGCATCTTGATAATTGTTATTTACAATGCTTCTTCCACTCAGAATAATCTCTTCAACCACAACTTCATATACCCTTGAGTGTTGTGTATTACTTATGATGTGAACTAAATATTCAAATGTTATTGAAATTAAAAATCTAATTTAATATCAGATTATCATTTGGTTATAGTGATCAGTCCAAATTTTTTAGCTTTGTTAAGGGCTTTCACTGTTTAGACTTAAAAAAAATGTATTATTGTTTTATTGTTGAAAGGTTGAGGGTTATATAGGTCTGTTTTTTGAAAACATTATTTTGGGATTATGCTAAATTTTAAGAATCTGAAAAACATAAGTGTACTTTGACATGTTAGAATATGCTTTTCTTTTTTGTTCCCATGCAGGGGTGTCCAACCTTTTAGTTTCTTTGCACCATTCTGGAAGAAGAGTTGTCTTGGGCCGTAAACACTAATGAAAGCTGATGAGCAAATAAAAGATCTATGCACAATTTTCACGATATCTGCCACCATAGACAAAAAAGTCCTCATATAATCGTCATGTGGCCCACAGGCCATGGGTTGAACACCCCTGAGAGGGAAACATGATTACATAATAATTTACTGGTGTGAATAATCAGATTAAGCAAAGAATCTACGTATTAGAAGAGCAAAAAAACAAATATACACAGGAACAATACTTTCTATTTTTTTTTTTTTAAATTAACAAGGGAAAATGAAAAGTGTGTCCCTGTAAATCAATTGATTGTTAAGAAAATAAAGCCTTATTTTCAGCAGTGAAACAAAAACTTTGGTAATATAATTTCTATTTCTTCAAAGTTAAAGGAACATTTATAAAAATAATTGCTTTGGTGCAGTACAATGTTATAATCCAGATTTACTTTCTTGATTTTTAATCAATTTCAGAGTAAGTAAAAATACAGCATCAGTTCCAGAGTATCCAGCCTAATGGTGGAAACACAACCCAAATAAATCATTAGATCATTCAATCAATATATAATTGCCTGCTGAATGTGAAGATAGAGAAGGCACAAGGTGGAATGGAAAGTAGTGGCCAGAAAATGAACGTTTTTTTGTTTGTTTGTTTTTGAGACAGAGTCTTAAGCTATCGCTGTGGTAGAGTGCTGTGGTATCGTAGCTCCCAGCAACCTCCAACGCTGGAGCTCCAGTGATCCTCTTGCCTTAGTTTTTCTAATTTTTTTTTTTCTTTTTTCCAGTTTTGGCCAGGGCTGGGTTCGAACCCACCACCCTCAGTATATGAGGCCAGCGCCCTACTCCTTGAGCCACAGGCATCACCCAGAAAATGAACGGTTTTAAAAGTGATTATAAATGATTGGTTATGTATACAGCTGGCAGTTGAGTTTGTTTCTAGAAGGTTGCATTATCTCCTTCAGGTTTCTGAGTAGTACTCACCATTTGGCTTTTAATTTTAAATTATCTATGGTTTGTAGGACTCACTGATTTTTACCAAAGAGAGGTATTGTTCTCTTCTGGAGCAGCTTGGACACTGGAAGATGGTACTTCATTATGCAAAACAAACAAACAAAAAAAAAAAAAAAAAGGAAAATTTAGTATTACAATATCCAGATTGCAGTTCTAGTTTATTGATTTTGGTAGCACTTTGCTATATCATCAATATCACTCTTGAAATAATTTCAGAGTATTCCTAGAAAGGGAAAATATTTTATCTTTACACAAATGTGAACTATGATGTTCAAATGTTAACCTTAGAAATGTTTTGCTTCTCAGTAATTTTGTAATGTGAACAAACATTACCAAAAAAATTGACATTATTTTTTTCTAGGAATGTACCATAAAATA
The DNA here is from genome assembly GCA_963574355.1 of Loris lydekkerianus. Lineage (NCBI taxonomy): Eukaryota > Metazoa > Chordata > Mammalia > Primates > Lorisidae > Loris > Loris lydekkerianus. Next base: position 5,309 of record CAUYPK010141222.1, on the reverse strand, counting down.
TAATTTCAAATATCACCTTGGATCCTTGTCATGTCTGTTTGGATAAACATAGAACATATTAAGTAAGTATAACTATCTAATTTTTAGGCTGGTTATATACATTCTTGAGAAGGTCAGAACTATTTCTGCTCTGGCGATAGATGATAACATTGTCTCTATCTTCACATAGAACGCATGCCCACCCAGGAGATTGTTTAAATGAACCTCTTTTCTCTCTTATTATAAAAAAATGAGAAAATGAATTCAAGACCCCATTTATAACAGAAAACAACAGCATTTTGCCCGTAGGATTATTTCTAGTAAAAAACAAACAAGCAAACAACCGAATATACCCAACTATTGGCATTGGAAATTTTATTAGTAAATTACATGTGTGGGCTATGAAATTTCCCCTGATGTGGCATAATTTACAATTTGAGATACTTGCTTTCTTTTTTTAGGAGGTTTACACTAAATTTCACTAGCTCACTTTCCCAAAACCATCTGGATTTTTTTTTTTTTTTTTGGTCCAGGTTCACTCCAATAACAAAAATAAAAACATAGAGGGGTTTCATTCCTATAAAGGAATTGTGCAAGGAAATACTTTGGCTGAATCTTACCTGAGTATCTGAAAGCTGTGACATTGTAGTGAAGATATCATTGAGAAATATATGTGTGTGTGTAAACACTGTCATTGGTGTGATTCACTTCCTCCTCTCCCTACCCCAGCTATAATTCTGAAAGGACTTGGATTCTGCACTTTCTATAATACCATTTTTTCCATTTTTGTATTTATCCATCCTGGACTAGGCCAACAGAAAATGTAATTATTGGCAAGTTTTTGTATATAGCTGCAAAAGAAAGGAAGAAATGTTGTCTGTCTGTAATTCAAACACATTCATACAATTGCTGTGCAATTTCCTTTGTTAACAATAAATACTTAGGTGGAAAATAGACATAATGAAATCTTTTATATAGGACATATTAGGGTATGTTTTGTGAACTATGTAAAAGAAAAATTCCCCGGCAGGGTTGTCTGTAGTTAGACTCCATTGTAAATTCCAGAGGAAGAAAAGAAATATGTAACCCTATTGATAAGGCCCATTTTCATTCATTTACCCAACAACCATTTTGTAGTACTCATTATGTCCAGGTCAACTTATTAAATCCAGGGACATATATAGAGACAAATAATATGCCACGGGGCAGTCCCTCCACTATAGTAAAGGAGATGGGCAAATAAACAAATTGTGTGTGATAGTGCTCTGCTGCAGGGGTGTGCTGTGGAAATACTAAGGCAGGAATATATTTTTTTACTGTGATAAGTGGATTTCCTGTCACTAAAGTCATATTGGAGTTAAGAATTAGAGAATGCATTTTTTTTTTATCTTGGAAAAGGCACTTGTATAGATGCACAGCTTCATTTTTTATAAAACACTGAGTGTGATTACAAAGTCTATTCAGGAAATGACAAACAGGTGAGAGATGGGAACTCTGTGGGAAAATGTCTATGGGGCTTTATTTCTTTCTAGGGCCACTTACCCTGCCTGTGGATAGAACTCTTGTTTGTAAAATAATATCTTAAGGACTTCTTTTTTTTTTTTTTTTTTTTTTTTTTAAGATGACTTTGTTTGTTTTTGTTTCTTGAGGCAGAGTCTCATTACATCATCCTCGGTAGAGTGCTTGGCATCACAGCTCATAGCATCCTCAAACTCTTGGACAATTCTCTTGCCTCAGCCTCCCAAGTAGCTGGGACTACAGGTGCCCACCACAACGCCCAGCTATTTTTTGTTGCAGTTGTCACTTTTGTTTAGCTGGCCCAGGCGGGGTTCGAACCCGCCAACCTGGACATATGTGGCCGACACCATAATCACTCTGCTATAGGCACAAATCCAAGGACTTCTGAATTTTTATATTTCTGTCTTCTATCTTTAAATGAACGATATCATTAACTTATTTAGGAGAAAGCACATCAAGGACATAATTCATTAATAATCTTAAGGAATTAGGATATTTATAAGAAAAAAAAAGCCTAGACAGAAAGCAACTCCAAAGATAAGGCAAAAATAGAACATTTTGATAGCCACCATTTATTTGAATTCAATAGATAGAGACTTATTACAGGATTCAATATGAGTAGGGCAAATGGGGCATGAAGGCTTCGGGGTATATGTAGAATGGGAGATGATTTTACTTTCCATTTGATGAAACTAAATTTCTCAAAATGGATCCTGTATCTTTTTAATTCAAAGATTTCAGGACGTAGGAGGATGATATCCTATCATTTATGAAGGTAGTTTTTTTTATTGTAAGTTTATTAGCTCTCAGATTTAGCAACTACTTTCTTTCTTTCTTTTATTCCTCCACCCCCCCAGCCATGTTATTCCTGGTGATCTTTACAAGGGAAAGTGCCTTTCATTTTCATCTTTCTTAGCACAGCTGGTGCTTACACTGCCCTGAACATTCATTGAGTCGTTTCCTGCTGATAAATGTCTGTATGTAGTCACGATCGTCACCTATGTAGATGATACAAAACTGTCCTCTCTCCTTTTGGATCAAGATAGCATTTGTACCAGGCTCTAATCTTATGTACCACTTTCTCCCCTTTCAGAACCAAGCTGGCAATTCTCATCTTGAATAGCTTTAAAATTGCTCATAGCAATCAATGACAACTGAGGCATCACTAAAGAATTTCTTTTATCTCCAAGCTCCAATTTAGATCTGTCATTAAGCTTGAGTAAGCTTGAACTGTCAGAACATTTTCCCTCATCACATGCTCTAAGCTCAAAAAAGTCAACTTCAAAATCAAATTTGTTCTGTCTCTTACTATACTTCATAATGGTTTCATGCGAACAATAAACTTTACCGAAACAGCATCAATCTTTAGTAACTCAGATAACAATGGCTTTAAAAAATAGTGAGTTGCTGCCAAAGCTCAGGTATGACGTATAGTAAATCACTCACTCTCAGTCACCTGCTTGCTGTTTTGCTATAAGGGGGAAGCTTGTGATTTGGGGGAAAAAAGTACTTGGCAGTGAGTAAGGGGACATGGAGTCTCTCTCCTTTTATCTTTATCTTGTGGTAAAGATATAGAAATGAAGGCCAAGGATGAATGCTAAGGATGAAGCAATAGGATGAATGCTAAGGTCCCACCCATTTCCAACATTTAACCTCTTAATAAATTCAACTTTTCATTGTGCAGTATTAGTCTTCAAGAAATGGATTAGAAGGCTCAGTGCCTGTAGCTCAGCAGTTAGCACCAGGCACATACACGGGAGCTGGTGTGTTCAAACCTGGCCTGGTCCTGCCAAAAAACAATGACAACTACAAGGACAACAACAACAAGGACAACAAAATAGCCAGGCATTGTGGCAGGTGCCTGTAGTCCCAGCTACTTGGGAGGCTGAGGCAAGAGAATCACTAAAGCCCAATGCTGTGAGCTGTAACGCCATAGCACTCTATCAAGGATGACATAGAGCACTCACCGAGGATGACTCTCAAAAAAAAAAAAAAAAAAAAAAAAATCAGAAGCAGTTACCATAAAGAGCTGGAATAAATTAATTAGGAAGGCCATAATTCAGACCTAATTGTAAAAATGCCTCAGCTTCATTGTCTGGAACAAATGATGTTTTATTTGGGTTCTTTTGCTGAACAGAAACTGTCTTTAGAGATCCTGGTTTCTGTCTTGGGGATCTCTTCTATCAACAGATCCTTCATGCCTTACCCACATATTTAAATGTACTCTTAGCTTTCTCTGTTTTGAACATTTCCTTTTGAAACAGTCTGTGTGAACATTAGAGGTGCCAAATTGAGGAGAGACCACAAAAATCTGGCAGAGCTATCCAAATATTCAGAAGCTCAAATATGTTTATGGAGTCCTTGTTCAAAATAAGCGATTGTTTTGCAACAATATCTTCCCAACTCCATATTGCCTTGTATTTTATTTTTATTCTTAAAGGAAAGAGGAAAGTTGATACTACTTGCTTTCTTATTTTACAAATACTATAGTTTTAATATTAAATTACACTTTTCTCATCTATCTTTCTGTTGATAGATATTGGAAATATGATTCAAATTATTATTGTCAGGATGCGCTAGACTGAGAAAAGGATTTAGTGATCTTTTTTACCTAATAAAGAAGTTCTAAATATAATTATTTCAGCATATGACCATTCAATGCAAGGATACTGTTTGGTGATGTTTTATTTCCTATTCAGTGTCAGATCTTGAGCATGGCAGTTCTATACTTTAACCCACAATCCAAATCTCTTAGTATACTTGAAGCTGCCTTATCACTCATCCCTTGTTTATGCCACTAATTGATAGTTATTAACCTGAGTAACTGATCAATGTTAGAATCTGATATGAATCTTTGCAAACTTGGCCACATTTCCTTGCTCTTAATCAAAGTACATGTTGATCCTTAGGGAATCATTTGTTAATAGTTAACAACCACTTAGGCTATTTTATCCAAGAGTGTTAAAAGCTAACGGTAGTCCAGGAATTAGCCATTTCTGGTATTAATAGTGTTCCAATAGCAATGCCTTACCCAGGTGGTTTGAAAATCTGAAGCGTTATGGCAGGGAGAATTAGTTATAGATTTGTGGCAAGTTTCAGCTTTCCATGGTCTTCTACAATCCTATAATGTAGGCTGATGCCTGCTTACCTTTTCTCATATATTTATACATATATTTTTTGGTACTCATAAGTACCTTTTCTCATATTTATTGGTGTTACAGCAATATATCTTTTGTACATAAGCATGATGCATTTCTCTTAGATACATGCCAATCTTCAGCATAATTTTTAAATCTGTGAGGAGTGTTAATCTGTAAACATTTTTAGTGGCAAAACTAAAAGTATCAAATAGATTTTTCATCTCTAATATACAAAATATACTTTCTAATTTAACAAGTAGACATAGATAGATATTGCCCTACAGATCTTTCTTGTTTATATGCCATTACTTTCTCCTTTTAAGTGAACCTTACACTTTATAAAAAGCATCTAACATTTAATATATTTATTAAAATACAATGCTAGGTTATCATTTCTCAGTGTTTTTTTTTTATTAAATCATAGCTGTGTACATTAATGTGATCATGGGGCATTATACACTAGTTTCATAAACCATTTGACACATTTTCATCACACTGGTTAACATAGCCTTCCTGGCATTTTCTTAGTTATTGTGCTAAGACATTTACATTCCACATTTACTAAGTTTCACATATACCCTTGTAAGAGATATCTCAGTGTTTAATACTAACTTATGACTACTTGTTCTATAAACTTCATGTCATAATAAGAGATAAACAAAAAAATCTATT
>CAUYPK010141221.1:0-12865 GCA_963574355.1 Loris lydekkerianus | reverse complement strand
TATTAGTGGGCATTCCCACCAGCAGTGTAGAAGTGTGCCCTGTCCTCCACATCCACACCAACATCTCTGGTTTTGGGATTTTGTTATGTGGGCTACTCTTACTGGGGTTAGGTGATATCTCAAAGTAGTTTTGATTTGCATTTCTCTGATGATTAAGGATGATTCTTAATACCTTGATACCAAGATTGATTCTTAGTAATCACATCTGTACTCTCCTAAGGAAGCTTCTTGCTCCATCACCAATCTAAATTAGCAGATCTGCTCTCATTCTGAAATCCGAAGGGTTCTATATTTACAATTTGGAGTTATAGGCACACTGTGAGGTACGTCATGATGTGGTCCCTACGAGTCTCATCTCTATGTGTGAACATAAGATATACCCCCTTCCCTGGGGCAACAAGATAATTACTTGCATAATTTAGGGGAGAGTGCTTTCAGCCCCACTGCTATGTGACTAAAAAGAAATGACTGCTGCTTAGTAATTCAGTCTCTGCTTTAGTAGCCATAATGTAGGAATAAAGTGAAAAACCAACAGGATGAGGCCAAGCAGCCGCCCTCCTATTGTGTATTACTTTGGAATAATGACCCCAATCCAGACGGGAGATCATCAGTCGTGCTTTCTTTTAGGGAAAATGTGGTAATACAAACACACACACAAAATTCTTAGCAACATTTTATCTCAAGGCATCTTCAAAATTTGAAAGATTAGCTGTTTTCCTCAGCATCAAATTTATGCCTTTAAAAAAACCTACACGTTCCTAATGTTTTAAAAGTTATTCATCTTCACTTACTAAGAAAAACTTGGCAAATTTATTAAATATACTATACTTTTTTTTTTTTTTTTTTGAATTGAACCATAGCTGTGTACATTAGCGCAATCATGGGGAGCAATGTGCTGGTTCTATATACAATTTGAAATATTTTCATCAACATGGCCTTTGCGGTATTTTCTTAGTCATCATGTGAAGACATGTAAATTTACCCTTCTATGCTGACGTAACAGATGGCTGTGTGCCTTAGTCCAGGCAAAGGCAGAGTAGCAGCAGCCAAACAGGGGTGACAATGACAGTGACCAAACAGTGGTAAGGGAGCAATGGTGACCTTTCAAACATCTGATTTTTAAGTTATTTTATGGTTATCCCCTTACAGCATTCTATCGGTACTAGCATTCCAGAAACTAGAACTTTATTCTAAGTAGAAGAGTATCATGGTGTTGCAAAGAATGTAGCATGTGATGCCCTCTTGAGTAAAGAAAAGAAATTATCTCTAGAATATCACTGGAAAACTGTTGTGACAGGTTGTCAGTCCTGGCACCAAAAATAACTGCCTCCCTATTTCAAAAAATTATGTACAGTATAAAAAAATGTACAGTATAAAAAGTACAGTATAAAAATATACAGTATTTAAAAATATACAGTATAAAAATGTACAGTAAAATGTACACTATAAAAATGTACAGTAGAAAATGTACAGTAAAAATGCACAGTATAAAAATGTACAGTATTAAAAATGTGCAGTAAGAATGTACAGTATAAAAATGTATGGTAAAAAATGTACAGTATAAAAATGTACAATATAAAAAATGTACAGTAAAAAAAATGCACAGTATAGCTGATAAGACTTGACCCCACTGAGAAAAGAAGAGTTCTTTCCCCGGGCATTTGAATCACGACCGAGTGATTCCAGACCCAGTTTGAGCTAGTCTTTTGAATAGGGATATGACCACAGCAGTGACAGCACAGCAAGCTTCAGCCTGTCCACTGCCTGTTGGACAAATCAGTCAAACCCAGCAGACAGGACAGATGGAGAGAACAGGCCCTGGGGCCCTGGCTCCTGGAATTCTCTCCTATCCCTTCCCTAAGATCTGGGCGCGTTGACTGAGACACCCGCACTTGGATGATAAAGTTCCTGGTTTTGATTTTTCCAGATCAAACTGTCTTCTTTTATTTATACTGAGAGGAGTTGTAATCAAAATATAAGCCAGGTACATTCAGAGCACAAAAGGACTATTGTTAATTTTATTGAGTTATCGATTTAAAGGCCTACCAAAGTCTGCAGAAAAATAGAAAAAGAAATCTCATTTTCAAAACTTTGCACAAATTATTTACGTTCATCCTTCAGTGTATGAAAGTGATTGGCTCCCTGTGAATACCAAAATCCACCCATACTCAAGTGCCCCGAATCCACAGACACCTACACTGCACTCAGTCAAGGCCTGGGGTTTTGTATTATTTGTATTGCAGTCTCAGCCTTCTTCACATGTGGGTTTCACTTCCCATAACCCTTGGTGATAGACAGATCACCCCCCTGTGGACCTTGGTGATGGGCAATTCACCCCCCTGTGGACCTGCACAATTCACTGCCGTGTTCTTCAAGGGTCAACTCAACCGCCACGTCCACCTTATTACTCACTTCTTTCCTTCTTTCTAGTACTTTTTAAAAAGTCTATCTCCATGACTTGGATCTTGGCAGCTTGAATATAATTTTACATCTTTTGCAAATGCAAACATAAACTTTTTAGGCATAATTCCACTATTATCTGTCTGAGATAACAAGACATGGTTTCAATACTAAGATTGCATTGCCTCCACTTTTTTCCTTTACTTAATTCTGTTTCACAGGCGACAAACTGCATCTCAGATGGGTAAAACACTTTATCCAAGATCTCTCAGCAGGAAAGGTTTAGAGCTGGGGGGGTCCAACCCACAGCCCACAGGCCAAATGCAGCCCAGGATGGTTATGAATTTAACCCAGCAGAAAACTGCAAACCAGCTTAAAAAACATTGTGAGATTTTTTTTTGTATGATACTTCTGTGTAACTCGATTATGCATTTCTGGTGTATGAACTTTGTAGATGAGATTGTCATTTTGCAATGTCACGTAAAATAAACATGTGTACACTGTCACTATTGGCAGCATGTGAGACTTCGGTTTTACACCGTGTGTGGGTGTGGACTGCCAGTGTGCTGTCTTCCAAGCAGACAGTTGAACTGACACCATCAGATGTTAGCTGAACTCATAGTGAGCAGGTGAGGCAGCAATTGTCAATAATATTTCAACCTACCATTGCAACTTTAGGTATGTATGTTATTTAGCAGTCAGGCAAGCATTCTTATTTAATTATTAAGGTACTTCCACACCTCAGTGACACGTCACATGTCACCCACAGATTTTATTTGAAAAGGCATAATATGCAAAAACGTGCTGCTAAATTTGATGTATGAAGGTTTTGTCGTAAGACAAAGTTCATCTTCTCAACAAAAAAGAAACGTTTAAGTTACAACTTAGCTGGGTCTCATTGTAAAAGCTGGTTATGTGGTAGCATATTTAATATAAAAAATCAAAAGCATTTACTGATGATGAGTTTATTAAGCAATGTATGGAAACCATGATAGATAAAAATGTCCCTGGGGGGAATATGGCACCTGTGTCTCAGTGGGTAGGGCGCTGGCCCCATATACCAAGGGTGGTGATGAGTTTGAACCCAGCCCCAGCTGAACTGCAACAAAAAAACTAGCCGACCGTTGTGGTGGGTGCCTGTAGTCCCAGCTACTCGGGAGGCTGAGGCAAGAGAATCAGCTAAGCCCAGGAGTTGGAGGTTCCTGTGAGCTTTGACACCACAGCTCTCTACCAAGGATGATAAAGTGAAACTCTGTCTCTTAAAAAAAAAAAAAAGAAAAAAGAATTTCCTTTTGGGCAGTGCCTGTGGCTGAAAAGAGTGGGCAGCGGTCCCATATATTGGAGGTGGTGGGTTCAAACCTGGCCCCAGACAAAAACTTCAAAAAAAAATTTTTTTTCTCTTGGAAAAGAGGGGGTGTTGTCTCACCAGAATATAACCAGTCACACTGAAGAAATTTGAAAATCTATCAAAAGAAGTTTGGAAAGGAAAGCTGCTAATTTTAAGTTTTATGTTCTCGGGATGGATGACAGAACCCATGCTACAAATACAGCTCACCCTGCTGTCGAGGCTTTTATTAGAGGTTCTGGTGATGACTATATTGTCACTGGAGAAATGGCTTCTTTTGTGCCATTAAAAGACACAAATAAATCAAGAGATTTCTACAAATCAGTAAAAACTATGAAAAAGCAACAACATATCTGGTACAGTTACTGGTGGTGCCCCAGTGATGGTTTGTAAAAGAGAGGGAGGGACTTGTCAAGTTAATAAAATACGATGCAATTGCCAATGAATGGTTTGTGAATTATGACCGCATCAAGAAAACGTATGCACAGAAACTTTAAAAATGGATAACACTGTGTAGATCATTATCAAGACTGAGAATTTCATGAGGGCCAAGGAATCCAATTATTTCCAATTCCTGGAATTTCTTTTCTTTCTTTTTTTTTTCTTTTCTTTTCTTTCTTTTTTTTTTTTTAAGAGACAGAGTCTCACTTTGTTGCCTTTGGTAGAGTGCTGTGGCATCACAGCTCACGGCAACCTCCAACTCCTGGGCTTAGCCAATTCTCTTGCCTCAGTCCTCCAAGCAGCTGGAACTACAGGCACTCACCACAATGCCTGGCTATTTTTTGTTGCAATTTGGCCGGGGTCAGGTTTGAACCTGCCACCCTCAATATGTGGGGCCAGTGCCCTACTCACTGAGCCACAGGTGCTGCCCAATTTCTGGAATTTCTTAAAAGTACTGATGACTATGGCAACATCTTCTCCTTTTTGGCAATAAAATGGTCTAGTTGAGGTCAAATGTTGAAAAGATTTTATGATTTGTGACATGTTATCAAGTTGTTTACAGTATTAAATATCAAATTTGTGCCAGAATTTACAATGAAAACTGGCTTACAGATTTAGCATTTTTAGTGGATTTAACCACTCGTTTAATTGAGTTAAGCACATATTTTCAAGGTGAAAACCAACTTATCAGTATAATGTTTCATTTAGCTCCAAATGAAACTAAATTTATTGCAAATTCTAATTAAATCAAACAATTTCATGCATCTCAACATGTTCCCTATACACAGTCCTGTGAACAGTGAAAAATATGCAACTTTGCTTTTCGATTTGATATAAGAATTTGAGAACAGATTTCAAGATTTCTGGGAAAATTATCAATATTTTGGTGCCTTTGTAACTCCATTTTTCAATATAACTACATAAAAAAATACATGTAAATACATAAAAAAAATTTATGTATTTTTCAGTCTACATAAATATGCTACCTGCCGATTTTCACATGGAATGCACAGAGCTACATTTTGGCATTCAACTTGAAGAAAAATTCAATCACATCTCTTTACTGGACTTTTCTTTCTAGGTCCTATCTTCCCAGAGGGAAAGCATTCCTTTTTTCACAACCACACCTTGTTCATGTCATTAGATTGGGGGCAGCATCTACACTTGTGAGCAACTATTTTCAAGAATGAAGCATGTTTAGAGTAAAATTGAAGCCGACATTATGTGATGAGCTCCTCAAGAACTCACTGAGAATGGCAACTTCTTCCATCAAACAGATGCCTAAGTTTCTGAAATACAATGTTTTATGTTGCCCACTTTACTTTTGTAACAAAAAATAACAAAAAGATGTTTCGTTACTTAGACATGTACATGTTCTATATTAGTGATCACAAACGTGGGATCTGCATGATGATTTTAAAAGGCTCTCTGAATGGGCACTGCATGATTAGATTTACTGTGTGAGGACTTCTTCCTTACTTGTGGAGGCAGACGTCACAAAAACCATGCACAGACCTTTTTATTTTTACTCATCAGCTTTCGTAACTGTCTGCGTATTTAATATGTAGCCCAAGACAAATCTTCTTCTTCTAGTGCAGTCCAAAGAAGCCAAACGTTGGTCACCCTGGTTTGCAGCCTAAGTACAGACTAGAACTCCTAACACCAATCTAGAGTTATAGGAAGAGCTTGTATTTGATTTAGGTCTTCGCAGAAGGGCTCATATTTAGGTCTTCAAGAAATAAGACAATTATTCTGGTTGAAAGGAGAAGCCTGGTGGTATGCAGAGTGCTAGGCGTAAGACAGAGTCTGAGTCATTTACCCACCTCTGTGGATGACCCCATGTATGAACTGGGAAAGGCCCAGGTAACCCACTGAGCCTGGTTTCCACATCTTAGACATGGAAACTCATTTCTGTATATGTCATGGAGTACTTGAAGAAACTTAGTGACATGGTTAAAAACAACAATAACAAAAGCATTCTATGGATCAACCAAACGAATGTACTGAACTATTAATTATGTCTTTTTATTACAGAATAACAGTAGAGAGTAGAGAGAATAAGAACGAAAAATCGGCTTGGGCCAGTACTCAGTGATCTGAAAGTCTGGGCAGGACGATGCAGATAAAGCTGTCAGCAGAGCTACTGGAAGGAAGGGCAGTAGAGATGGCTGCCCTGCGAGAGGCTCTCCTATATGAAATTCCTATTTGCATTTTAGACAATGACATAGAATCTACCCATAATTGCCCTCTAATTATACCATTTGTGTTTTTAAAATCTTCTCCTGAATTAGATTATAAGCACTTAGATCTGACTTAGTATATTTAATATCCTCCAGATCAGTAGGTACGTTAATAAGCCTTAGCACAGTGCTGGGGCACACAGGGTGTTATTTATGCCTGTTAGGCATAAAATTTGAGGATAGCCGGTTTCACGGAGGCTTGAGGAGTGGGACTACTGGTATCATCGCAGCCTATTTATTAAGCAGAATGGCTGTGTTCTGGGAAGATTAAAGGAACAAGCAGGCTTATTCGGGTCAGGAAGTAATCAGTGCCTAAGTGGCTTCTTAGCAGCGTGCATAAGTTCACATGGCTCTCTGAGGTCTAATTGGCTGCCACTGGTTTGTGTGTGAAAATGTCAGAACGTCAGAATGCGTTTAGCTTATCTTGAAAATTTCTATAAACTTTCCATTAAAAACAAACCAGAAACCCTGCAACTCAGTAGGTCCCTTCGCCTTATTCCTAATGTTCTGGGAATAACTTATACTCGCAATAACTCCATGCTCTCTCAATGGAAAGGTTGGAACAGCAGAGATAAAGCGTCAGAGAAGTGAAAAGTCAGAGCAGCAGAATTCTTCTCTTTGCTGTGTGGCAGAAAGGCGCTCAGGGGTCAAAGGGGGCTCATTTTGTTCTTCTCACTTTACTGAGAAGGCCCTTCACAGGCACTGTAGGGAGACAGACTTCCACAGTCCCCCATCCCAACCCCAAAGGTCCCTGATACTCCAGGGGAACATCATTTTCTGCCTGCTAGAAGCAGCCTTTCCAGGCCCATCAGCGAGGAGTTGGTCCCACATCACCAACCTGCCCTCTATGGGTCAGACAGCAGAGTTGTAAGATGAGATTAACAGCTAAACGTATTGCTTTATTACTATGCTATACCCTACTCATTCTACGCAGTGAGGTAGTAATTCTTGCCTCATCCTGTTCAGGACTTCCTGAAACTCTTAGAAGTGTCTGTCAAAGCTCCTCTACTGTCAAGAGTGTTGTGCATTTCCATGGTCATATATTTGGCCTGGGATATATATTAATAGAAGAGAATTCTCACTTTTTCTGTTCACAAATATTCTGGATATAAATTTATAAATAGAGCCTCCATCATCTGTTTTTGCTTGTTGGCTTATGTGTTATAATTATGGCCAAATTAGCTACTAATATATCCATGTGTATAAGTGTAGAAGGCCGGACAATTAAATTATTGAACTCAACATAGAAAAAGTGCTACCTACTTCATTGCTGAATATCACTATAGTCACTTTTGAAATATCCTCTTTGTAAAGCTGTGCAACGACACCAGTGCCTAGTCTACCCTTGAAAGTACTTTTCTAAGATGAGTTTGTGAACTAAATTGTCAGATCTGGTTAAGACAACCGCTCTGACAGCCTAGAAAATAGAAGTCATAAAATTGCTTTGAAGTGGACTAGGAACAGGCATCACGTGCACAGCTTTCCAAAGGGAGTAGTTCGAAGGTTAAAATCTTCTCCTGAATTAGAGGTTAAAGGTTAAAATCTTAAAATCTTAAAATTAGAGGTTAAAGGTTAAAATCTTCTCCTGAATAGTGATACTCGGCAATAAGGTATATAGCACTTTTTCTGGGTTGAGTTTGCATTCTTAATTATCAGACTCCACATGCACTGAGAAAAATTCATTTGTATTTGCCAGACACTAGAAATGGCCCCTCCCCATCAATGCTCTACATTGTGTCAGTGGGAGGTATTTGGGGGGTTCCTTAAAGAAATAAGCCCCTCCACCTTCAAAGTGAAGCATAACTCCAGGGTTACCTTCTCTGACCTCTCCAGGGAAACAACCACATTTTACTTTGTTACCAGTACAGATTACATAGTCTAATGATAATTAGACTAAATGTTGTTATAGAGAAGGAACTACTGTTTTAATTTCCATATTTCAGAATGGCATGTAGTGCTAATCTAGTGAATCTTCTTTAAAAATTCATTTACAAGCATGTATTCATCTCCTGTGGCACACCAGACTGTGTTCAGTGCCACAATGAGGGAGCCGACCGAGTGAACCCTGCCTTCCTGGAGCGCACATTCTTATAGGGAGAGAGAGGAAAGCAAGCAAAATAAAACTGAAAAGGAAAATTAATTCAATAAAGAAAGAAACACAAAGCCTGAGATAGGAAATGACAGAGAGGGAAGCCTCTCACTATGGGTGACCCTTAGTTGAAAGCTAAGGGAACAGAGAAAAATTGGAGAACATGTCAAGAAAAGGGATGGCATATATGAAGACCCTTATGTGGAATGTAAAGGAAATCATGAAATACACAAACTGAAACACACACACACACACACACACACACACACACACACACTTCAGCCCAAGTGCTTTATATGAAAAATTCTTTTCTACTGCATGGAAGTCAGCTCTGCTAGACAATTCTCTAAGTCACATTGTTAGTCATCACCCCTGAACATAGCATCCTTGGGTTTCATTTTTTTATGTGGTTTAATGTAGCCACCTCCTAGCTACAAATCCAAAGCACAGAAAAGGTGCTGCCAGAAACCAAAGCAGGGCAGGATCACAGGGAGCTCCCCAGTGGCCCCGACGCTCCCCCCAGTCTGCCTTCTGGGCTGTGCATGAAGAGGCCACAACTGGCAAACTGTGCTGCTAAGTCGAAAACCAAACACGTTGTTCATATTTGAAAATTGGGCCAGTTAATCAGGAAGATTTCATCCCAGGGATGCAAGGCTATTTTAACATAAGCAAGTCCATAAATGTAATTCACCATATCAACAGAAGCAAAATCACAGACCATAAAATACAGTTGGGTTGTGTGCCGAAGGCTTATTTTGCTCTAGGTGTCTGAGCCAGGGGTGGGGAACCTGCAGCCTGAAGGCCACCCCTGACCTTCTAGGTCCTTAAGTGTGGCCTTTGACCTTCTAAACTTTACAGAACAAACCCTTTTATTTTTCTTAATATATTTTTTCTTGTCTTTTATATTGTTATTTTATTTTTTAAATGAATGTATTTAAAATACCCAAGAGTAAAATAAGTTCCAAGGAGATAATCCTCAAGATGGACCACAATAATCAGAATGTTAGGAAGCCAAAGAACTAACGTGATAGCTGCTACACTCATGATTTAGTTGTATGTTCCCCACCTAACTAGTATCATTATCACAGGAGTCTGGTTGGCCAGAGTTTATGGAGGTTGAGTACTCCAGACTGCTATCGGCTTTTGATAATAGTGCACTAGGTTTCTGTCTGAAGTGGAATTTGTGAATAGCTGCATAGCTTGACATGATCTTTGTTAATATTTGTCTGCTTAACAGCCCATCATGTGTAAGAAAACCAGAAGAATGTTGAAGAAAGAAAATGTTTTTTAATGAGGACTGGGAACTGCAATATTATCTTGTTTCTGCTAAAGACAAGATGATTTGCTTGCTTTGTGATACTGCAACATCAATATTTAAGAAATTCAATATGCATCAGCATTATAACATTCACTAGGGTCACATTTTAAACTAGAGAGAGGCACAAAAGATTTTATTGCATAAATGTAAAGAAGAAAAGCAAAAGCAAGGACAATTCTTTCAAGCAGCAATAATACCTGTAAATAACACCACAGGAGCAACTTATAAAGCAGCTAATATACTCAAGGGAAAAAGGGAAGCCATTCCGTGACGTGTAAATGTGAAAAAAGATGCATCATTAAAGTTGTAGGAAGCTTAGACCCCAATAATGTTTCAAAGTACAACCTTCCTCTTTCAAGGAAAACTATAACTGATTGACAGCATGAATTAGTCTTCAACTTAACTGAACAACCTCATGCAGTACTTCAAAAGTACCATATACATTATTTGATCACTTTGGATGAATCAGCAAATACCACTAATTTGGTGCAGATTTTATGCTTCATTTGGGTTATAACAGAAGATTTTCTGCTACAAAGGGCACTCTTATAAGCAGAACAAGGAAATATCCAGAGAGATGTTACTGTTTTGTAACTTAAATTCTGTGCTGTATTTATTTCACTCTATGTGTTATTGAAAAAGGTATAACATTTTACATGCTTTATAAATGAGTTTCCTGAAGCACAGACCATTTATAGTAATAAAGAAATAAATACAGAGATACATGTTGATGTACACATATAATAAAAAGCCATTCTGGTGTTTTTTACAAACAGTACTTTCTAAAGAGCCAAGTTTCTCAGAAGGTGCAGGAATTTTACTCCTTTAAGCTCAGAGTGGGGTGAGGAAGCTTTTCATGTGGGAAAATCACATACATTTAGCTGTAATCAAATAAGGCTGCATTCAAGAAATTTCAATTAGATATTCTTAAAAATGTACTTTATTTTGTGAAAATCTAAATACTATGTGCTTAATAATTTTGAAAAAGAACACAATTTGTTAATTTAAAGTTAATGAACCTTTTAATGATGTTGTGTCTGCTTTTGTTTGAAAGTATTTGAACATTTATTGCAGCATGGAGGTGCCCAGGTTCAGTTGATCCTCTAGATGGGTCTCAGGCATCTGTGACCTGAATGGCATCTTGATTTGTGTTAGGCAGGAGAATGCAGATTTGCATCAATAAGTGGTTGAAAAGCAAGAAAGCATTTTTCAGGCATGTTGCTGAAGGCCTGAGTATTCCACTGCGTTTTTTCCATATTTCATTCAGCTCTTTCTTCACATCAAACAATGACTTTAAAATAATGTCATCTACTGAGAGCTTAATCAATTCCATCTGTTGATCTTTAGATGCCTAGGTGATATCAACCAGGTGAGGCTGAATTGCTAATTTAAGTGTGATGTTATGATTGTCAAAGTCAGTGAGCCTCTCATTGTATTTTCCAATCAATAGGTTTGTAACAGCTACATATTCTTCAAATGATTTGTGTATATCATCATGTTCATTAATGACCTTTGCTAACTTGGAAAATGTTCATCTGAAATTTCCTTTTGAAGAAGTAGTGTTCTGAAAAGAGATAACTTTCTTTCAAAATGGCTGGATTTTTTTTGCCACATGTTGTATATAGACTTAATTTTACCTTGCAAGGAAATATACAAGCCATTTTGGTTGAACATGACATCACCCAGAAATGCTGCATTTCTACAGAAATCTTCTTTCAATAATTCATAGAACTGATTCTGTTCTTCATAAAAGTTAGCTCTTTGCTCTTGCAGAGATAAAATCTTGGCTGCACTTATTACTGCAATAGCCAATACACTTATCACGATGTGGCAAATCTACACGGAATACCTCATCCTTCAGCTTTAACAGGTAAGAAAGGGAGGATGTTGTGTTGCATTCACATGGGTATGGGTAACAATACTTACAACTTGTTGCAAAGGGTCACTTAAAGTAACAGCTCTAGCAGAGATTTTTCTGATGAAAAAATAATGAAAAGAAATGAGAGCACTGGGATCTGTTAGTACTTTTTAAATCTGTGCAGTGAATCCTTCATATTTTGGTGCCATGGAAGATGCACCACCTGTGCTGACTAAATTTACCAAATTCAGTCCAACCTGGCAACACATTATCACAGATATCTATTCCTTGTGATTCCTCCTGCTTTGTTTTTATTTCTGAGTAATGTCTTGGCTATTTGAGGTTTTTTCTGATTCCATATAAAATGAAGTATTTTTTTTTTTCCCCAGATCTTTAAAGTATGACAATAGAGCTTTAATAGGGATTGTGTTGAAATTATATATTGCTTTGGGTAGTATGGACATTTTAACAATGTTGATTCTTCCCAGCCATGAGTATGGTATGTTTTTCCATCTGTTAACATTTTCAGCTATTTCTTTTCTTAGAGTTTCATAGTTCTCTTTATAGAGATCTTTCACGTCCTTTGTTAGATAAATTCCCAAATATTTCATCTTCTTTGGCACTACTGTGAATAAAATAGAGTCCTTAACTATTTTTCCAACTTGACTATGGTTGGTATATATAAAGGCTACTGATTTATGAATATTGATTTTGTAACCTGAGACGCTGCTGTATTCCTTGATCACTTCTAAGAGTTTTGTAGTAGAGTCCCTAGTGTTTTCCAGATATACAATCATATCATCTGTGAAGAGTGAAATTTTGATCTCTTCTGACCCTATATGAATACCCTTGATCGCCTTTTCTTCCCTAATTGCAATGGCTAAAACTTCCATTACAATGTTAAAAAGCAATGGAGACAATGGGCAGACTTGTCTGGTTCCTGATCTGAGTGGAAATGATTTCAATTTAACTCCATTCAATACGATATTGGCTGTGGGTTTGCTGTAGATAGCCTCTATTAGTTTAAGAAATGTCCCTTCTATACCAATTTTCTTAAGTGTTCTGATCATGAAGGGATGCTGAATATTATCAAAAGCTTTCTCTGAATCAATTGAAAGAATCATATTGTCCTTATTTTTAAGTTTGTTTATGTGTTGAATTACATTTATAGATT
>CAUYPK010141213.1:0-11653 GCA_963574355.1 Loris lydekkerianus | reverse complement strand
TTTTCTGTCAGAATTGCACCATCAGAAAGTTAACGAGATGAGTCGCATCAACCTGAGAGTATTTCTCACTAACAGACTTGCAGGAAGTCGACTTGAGGTCTCGGATCAACCTGAGAGGATTTCTCTCTGAATGTTAGACTTACACAAAGTCGACTTGAGGACTCAGATAAACCTGAGAGTATTTCTCTTTGGATTTTACAATAGCAGGAAGTGGACGTGAGGACTCGGATCACCCTGAGCGGATTTCCTTCTGGATGTTACACTTGCGCTAAGTCTATGTGAGGACTCAAATAACACAGAGATGATTTCTCTGTGGATTTTACACTTGCAAGAACTCTACGTGAGGACTCAGACCACCCTGATGGTAATTCTCTCTGGATGTTAACCTTGCAGAAAGTCTACGTGAGGACTCGGATCACCCTGAAATGATTTCTCTCTGGATGTTACACTTGCTCAGTATCTATGTGAGGACTCGAATCACCAAGAAGAGCAGAACTCGCGGTATGTACACTAACACACGGGCGAGTTGAGGCGTCCTGAATGTTTGAAGGACAAGTGCTGGATTGATGCAACCAGCTGAAAGGAAAGTTAAAGACGTGGGCGCTCTGTGATAAAATTGCTGTGTGCCTGCACACAGAAAGAAATGAGAGTTGGGGACTTTGTTCCAAAGTACACTGTTTGGAATGTGCTGTAGGAGATTTGCGTACCAATCCTCCCTGAAATCTTTCATTTTATAGCAATACAGTTCGCTCACTGTATTGCTATAAAATGGACCTGGGTGTTCTGTAGTATTAGGGTTAAGAGAATTACATTTACGATGAAAATGAGTATTCTGTGGTTGACAGTACACTGAAAAAATACGCTGAAGTTTGCCAAAGGAGGAACTTGCAGATGAAACTTCTAGGCAGCAAGAAGTTGTGGAATTGGGTAACGTCTTTCCCAGGTAGCTCTGTAACCGTTCATAAGAGGAGAAAACAGTATTTTGTTGCCAGGACATGCAGCCACGCTATTGCAGAAAGCCGGCAGAATGCTCCTGGCAACATGAAAACTGTTTTTTCCTCTTATAAAAGGTAACAGATCTACCTGGGAAAGAAGTTTTTCAAATCCACTTCTTGCACCCCAGAAGTTTCATCTGCAATTTCCTCCTTTGGCACACTACAGCGTATTTCTTCAGTGTACTATCAACCATAGAATACTCGTTTTCATCGTAAATGTAACTCTCTTAACCCTAATGTTAGGGGACATAAATACCCGGGTCCTACTAAGACAGTGCTAGAGCTGTATTGGTATTAAATGAAAGATGGTAGTGAGAGTAGGATCGCCGATCTACTCCAGCACATTCCAAACAGTATACTTTGAAACCAATCCCCAAATCTCATTTCTTTCTGTGTTGCAGACACACAGCACTTTTATCACAGAGCACCCGCATCTTCAACTTTCCTTTCCCTGGTTGCATCCATCCAGCACTGGTTTTTCAAACACTCATGACTCAACTTGACTGTGTGTTAATGTACATACAGCGAATAATGCTCTTCTTGGTGATTCGAGTCCTCACATAGACTTTCTGCAAGTGTAACATCCAGAGAAAAATAGTCTCATGTTTTTCTGAGTTCTCAAGTTGCCTTCATCTAAGTCTCACATCCAGAGAGAAATACTCTCAGAGTGATCCGAGTCTTCTCGTTGAGTTTCTAATAGTGTACTTCTGGCAGATGGTTACTGTTCTATCTTATTTCAAGCAGTATGCTACTGGAACAGAAAAACATTTTCTTTTCCTACGTCGTACTAATAACAGCTACCCATATATGCGTTTTTCAAGATCCCACAGTACCTACTTTTTCAGATGGTTCATGGCCACTTCCTTTGAAAAAACTTTCTCAAGGTTCAAAATGCAATGTATTTCGCAGAGTACATGTAATTCTCGCACATGTAACTCTCTGAAAATTACTGCTGAGGGCTACTTCCTCACCAATGTAACTCAATGTCTACAAAGCCCTAGCACAACGTGCCTGATATCAGTGAAACAGGGGTGTAGCCCCGCTACTGCAGATAGCCAGCAGAAGGCTCCTGGGAAAAACTGCTTTTTCCTCTCACGACCGGTTACAGGGCTACCTGGGAAGGAAGTTACATAACTCCACAACTTCTTATTCCCCAGAAGTTTCATCTGCAAGTTTCAACTTTGGCACACTTCCGCGTATTTTTTCAGTGTAATAGCTACCAGAGAATACTCGTTTTTATCACACATGTAACTCTCTTAACCCTAAAGCTAGGGAACATTTCCAGGTCCTTTTCAATACCTACTTATCTGAGTCCTCAGGTAGAGTTTCTGCACGTGAAACATTCAGAGAGAAATCCTCTCAGGTTGATCCTTGTCCTCAAGTCGACTTCCTGCAAGTCTAATTAGTGAGAAATACTCTCAGGTTGATCCGAGTCCTCTAGTTGACTTTCTGATAGTGTACTTCTGACAGATCGCCACGGCTCCAGCTTATTTCAAGCAGTACGCTTCTAGAAGAGAAAAGCATTTTCTTTTCTTAATCATACTACTTAAGAGATACGCCTACATGCGATTTTCTAAATACCTCTATACCTACTTTCCTAGACGGTTCATGGCCACTTACTTTGTCAAAACTTCCTCAGGTTTCAAAATGCAATGTACTCCGCAGAATACCTGTTACTGTCGCGCATGTAACTTTCTGAAAATTACTGCTGAAAGCTACTTCCTCACTAATGTAACTCAATGTCTCCAAAGCCAAGGCACAACGTGCTTCATATCTCTGAAACAGTGGAACAACCCCGCTATTGCAGATAGACGGCACAATTCTCCTAGCAATAAAAAACTGTTTTCTCCTCTTATCAACGGATATAGAGCTACCCGGGAAAGAAGTTTCTCAAATACACAACTTCTTGCACCCCAGAAGTTTCGTCTGCAAGTTCCCCTTTGGCACACTTCAGCGTATTTCTTCAGTGTACTATCAACCAGAGATAACCCTTTTCATCATACATGTAACTCTCTTAACCCTAATGCTCGAGAACCTCAACACACAGGTCCTACTACGACAGTGAGTGAGATGTATTGGTATAAAATGAAAGATTGTATTGAGAGTGTGATCGCCGGTCTACTCCAGCAGTATACTTTGAAACAAAGTCCCCAAATCTCATTTCTTTCTGTGTGCAAGCACACAAAACTTTTATCACAGAGGACCCGAATCTTCAGCTTTCCTTTCAGCTGGTTGCATTCATCCTGCACTGGTCTTACAAACATCCATGACTCCTCAACTCGACCTTGTGTACACACAGCGAGTAATGCTCTTCTTGGCGATTCTAGTCCTCACATAGATTTTGTGCAAGTGTAAAATCCAGAGAGAAATCCTCTTGGGCTGATCCGAGTCCTCACGTAGACTTTCTGCAAGTGTAAGATCCAGAGAAAAATGTTCTCAGATTGATCTGAGTCCTGAAGTCGAATTCGTGTAAGTCAAACATCCAGAGAGAAATACTCTCAGGGTTGTCCAAGTCTTCTCGTTCACTTCTAATAGTGTACTTCTGGCAGAACGTTACTGCTCCAAATTAGGTCAAACAGTATTCTACTGGAACAGAAAGCATTTTCTTTTCCTAAGTCATACTAATAAGAGCTACTCATACATGCGTTTTTCAAAATCCCACAATACCTACATTCCTAGATGGTTCTTGGCCACTTTTCTTTGTAAAAAGTTACTTACGTTTCAAAATGCAATGTACTTCGCAGAATACATGTAATTGTCGCACATGTAAGTCTCTGAAAATTACTGTTGAGTGCGACTTTCTCACCAATGTAACTCAACGTCTCCCAAGCAATGGCCCAACGTGTACGATAGCTGTGAAACAGAGGTGCCGCCCAGCTACTGCAGATAGCCGGCAGAAGGCTCCTGGCAAAAAATACTGTTTTCTCCTATGAACGGTTACAGAGCTACCTGGGAAGGAAGTTACATAACTCTACAACTTCTTGCTCCCCAGAAGTTTCATCTGCAAGTTCCGTATTTGGCACAGTTCTGCGTATTTTTTCAGTGTAATATCTACCAGAGAATACTGGTTTTCATCATACATGTAACTCTCTTAACCCTAATGCTAGGGAACATCAACACCCAGGTCCTCCACAATACCTACCTATCCGAGACCTCAGATGGAGTTTCTGCGAGTGTAACAATTAGTGGGAAATACTATCAGGTTGATCCGAGTCCTCTCGTTGACTTTCTGATAGTGCATTTCTGACACATCGCCCCTGCTCCAGTTTATTTCAAGCAGTACGCTACTGGAAGAGAAAAGCATATTCTTTTTCTTAAGTCATACTACTAAGAGGTACCCCCTACATGCGATTTTCAAAATAACACAATACGTACTTTCCTAGACAGTTCATGGCCACGTTCGCTCTCCTAACTTCCTCACGTTTTAAAATGCAAACTACTCCGCAGAACACATGTTATTGTCGCACATATAACTCTCTGAAAATTAGTGCTGAGGGCTACTTCCACAGCAATGTAACTCAATGTCTCCAATGCCATGGCACAACGTGCATGATATCTCCTGAAAAAGAGCTGCAGCCCCGCTACTGCAGATAACCGGCAGAATGCTCCTGGCAACAAAAAACTTCTCCTCATATAAACGGTTACAGAGCTACCTAGGCAAGACGTTACCCAATTCCACAACTTCTTGCTGCCCGGAAATTTCATCTGCAAGTTTCTGCTTTGGCACACTTCAGTGTATTTTTTCAGGGAATACTCGTTTTCTTCATACATGTAAATCTCTTAACCCTAATGCTAGGGAACATCAACACCCAGGTCCTCCTAAGACAGTGAGCGAGATTACCCCAAATCTCATTTCTTTCTGTGTGCAGGCATAAAGCACTTTTATCACACAGCACCCGCATCTTCAACTTTCTTTTCAGCTGGTTACATCCATCCAGCCCTGATCCTTCAAACACTCATGACTCCTCAACTCGCCCGTGTGTTAGTGTACATACAGAGAGTAATACTTTTCTTGGTGATTCGAGTCCTCACATAGACTTTGGGCAAGTTTAACATCGAGAGAAAAATTTTCTCAGGTTGATCTGAGTACTCAAGTCGACTTCGTGTAATTCTAAAGTCCAGATACAAATACTCTCAGTGTGATCCGAGTCTTCTCGTTGACTTTCTAATAGGGTACATCTGGCAGATGATCTCTCTCCAGCTTATTTCAAGCAGTATGCTACTGGAAGAGAAAAGCATTTTCTTTTCCTAAGTCACAATACCTACTTTCCTAGAAGGTTCATGGCCTCTTTCTTTGTAAAAGGTTCCTCACGTTTCATAATGCAATGTACTCCGAATACATGTAATTATCGCACACGTAACTCTCTGGAAATTACTGTTGAGTGCAACTTCCTCACCATTGTAACTCAATGTCTCCCAATCAAGGCACGACTGCATGATATCTCCAACACATTGGTGCAGCCCCGCTATTGCAGATAGCCGTCAGAATGCTCCTGGCAACAAAAATCCTGTTTTGTCCTCTTATGAACAGAGCTCCCTGGGAAAGAAGTTCCCAAATACACATCTTGCACCCCAGAAGTTTCATCTGCAAGTTCCTCCTTTGGCACACCAGCTTATTTCTTCAGTGTACTATCAACCAGAGAATACCCGTTTTCATCGTAAATGTAACTCTCTTAACCCTAATGCTGGGGAACATCAACACCCAGGTCCAACTAGGACAGTGAGCGAGCTGTATTGGTATAAAAAGAAAGATTGTAGTGAGCGTAGGATTACCAATCTACTTCAGCATAATCCAAACAGTATACTTTGAAACCAAGTCACCAAATCTGTTCTTTCTGTGTGGTACGGACATACAGCATTTTTATCACAGAGCACCCTCATCTTCAACTTCCCTTTCTGCTGGTTGCATCCATCCAGCACTGGTCCTTCAAACTTTCATGACTCCTGAACTCGCCCGTGTATTAGTGTTCATACCGCGAGTAATGCTCTTCTAGGTGATTCTAGTCCTCACATAGACTTTCTGCAAGTGTAACATCCAGAGAGAAATATTCTCAGGTTTATCTGAGTCCTCAAGTCCACTTCCTGCAAGAGTGAAATCCAGAGAGAAATCCTCTCTCGGTGATCTGAGTCCTCACATAGACTTTGTACAAGTGTAACATACAGAAGGAAATCCTCTCAGGGTGATCAGACTCCTCAGGTCCATTTCCTGGTAGTATAAAATCCAAAGAGAAATTGTCTCAGGCTGATTCGAGTTCTCTAGCAATGGTAACATCGAGAGAGCAAAAGCAAAGACCATATGATCCTCTCAATAGATGCAGAAAAAGCATTCGATAAAAATCCAGCATTTTTTTTTTCTAATCAGAACACTGAAGAACACAGGCATAAGTGGCACATCTCTGAAACTGATCGAAGCTATCTCTGACAAACCCACAGCTAATATTTTTCTGAATGGAGTAAAACTGAAAGCTTTCCCTGTTAGTACTGGAACCAGACAAGGTTGTCTTCTGTCATCTTTACTATTCAAAATAGTGCTGGAAGTTCTAGCCAATACAATTAGGCAAGGCAAAGAAATAAAGGGCATCCAAACGGGAGCACAGGAAGTAAAACTCTTCCTTTTTGTTGATGATACGATCTTACACTTAGAGAACCCTAAAGACTCAACCACAACACTCTTGGAAGTCATCAAAAACTACAGTAATTTCTCAGGATATAAAATATATGTCCACAAGTCAGGTGCCTTTTTATACTCCAATAACTGTCAAGATGAGAAGCTATTTAAGGACTCAACTCCCTTCACCATAGCCCCAAAGGAAATGAAATACTTAGCAAAAGAGGTGAAGGACCTCTATAAGGAAAATTATGAAACCCTAAGTAAGGAAGTAACAGAGGTCATTAACAAATGGAAGACCATACCATGCTCATGGCTGAGAAGAATCAACATTGTCAAAATGTCTATACTTCCCAGAGCAATTTACCAATTCAATGCCATCTTTAGTAAAATACCAACATCTTATTTTCAAATCTTGAAAAAAAAAAATGATTTTGCATTTTGTGTGGAACCAGGAAAAATAATATAGCTAAGGCAGTTCTTAGTAATAAAAACAAAGCCGGGGGTATCATCATACCAGATTTCAGGCTTTATTACAAGGCCATAGTAGTCACGACAGCCTGGTATTGGCACAAAAATAGAGACATAGACATTTGGAATCAAATAGAAAACCAGGAAATAAAACCAACAACTTACAGCCACCTAGTCTTTGATAAACCAAACAAGAGCATCCACTGGGGAAAAGACTCCATATTCAATAAATGATACTGGGAAAATTGCATATCCATATGCATAAAGGACGGAAACTAGACCCGTACTTTTTTCCACTCACAAAAATTGATTCAAGACAGATAAAAGACTTAAATTTAAGGCATGAAATAATAAAAAACCTCAAAGAAAGAATAGGAAAAACACTGGAACATACTGGCCTGGGGAAAGATTTCATGAGGAAGACTGCCATGGCAATAGCAACAACAGCAGTAATAAACAAGTGGGACTTCATTAAACTGAAAAGCTTCTGTACAGCCAAGGAGACAACAACCAAAGCAAATAGACAACCTACCCAATGGGAAAGAATATTTGCATATTTTGAATCAGACAAAAGGTTAAAAACCAGGATCTGTACAGAACTTCAATTATTCTGCAAGAAAAAAACCAACAATCCCATACATCAATGGGGAAGAGAGATGAATAGAATCTTCTCTAAAGATGACAGACAGATGGCCAGCAAACATATGGAAAAATGCTCATCATCCCTAATCATTAGAGAAATGCAAATTAAAACCACCCTGAGATATCACCTAACCCCAGCGAGAATGGCCTATATCAGAAAAATCTTAAAACTGCAGATACTAGCACAGATGTGGAGAGGAAGGAAGGCTTTTACACTGCTGGTGGGACTGCAAACTAATACAACCTTTTTGGAAGGAAGTATGGAGAAACCTCAAAGAATTCAACCTAGAACTTCCATTTGATTCTCCAATCCCATTACTGGGCATCTACCCAGAAGGGAAAACAAACCAAAAAACACTTTTATTATAAAGACACTTGTACGAGGGTGTTTTTCACAGCCCAATTTAAATTACTACAATGTAGGAACAACCGAAATGTCCTTCAACCCAGGAATAGATTGGTAAGCTGTGGTATATGTATACTATGGCATATTATTCAGCCAAAAAAAAAAAAAAAAAAAAAAATGGAGATTTTGCAGCATTTGTACTAACCTGGATGGAGGTGGAACACATTATTCTTAGTGAAGCATCACAAGAAGGGAGACGTATGAATCCTATGTATTCGACTTTGATATGAGGACCATTAATGACAATGACATGGTGGGGAATGGGGGAAGGGGAGACCAGACTGAGAAGGAGGGAGAGGGTGAGGGAAAGGAAAATTTAAAAAAAGAAAATAGTGACTAATTCTCACATATTAATTTTTACCAAAGTACATTACTTAAACATTAATTTCTAATTCAACTTGTTAATATGTTGTTTAGCATACTGCACCCTCATTTATTAGTGAAATATGTTTGTAATTTCCCCTTTATAATAATTTATTTTCTCCAATTTTAATATCAGGTGTATCCAGAGAAAGTAGAATGATTTTGAAGTATTTCTTAGTTTTCCATTGTCTATAAGATTTGGCATGATCTGTTGTATGAAAGTGTCTTTTACTTTTATTTATAAACATTAGTTTATTTTTTGAGACTTAAAAAAAAAAATAAGAAGTAGAAGTTAACTAAATGATTCCATATTGAATCTCAGAGTCAAAGATTTCTGTAATAGACATACTGTTACTGGACAATGTGAATGTTACTTTCTTTACATTATTATTATTGCTTAATATTTCAATACAGCAATTTTCTGATTTATATTTTGAATGTATTAATGTTTGTTCTTTACGAGGTTTTTTTCTAGTCCTCATCTTAAACACTGTTCTTGTTATTAAATTTTAAGCCTTTTTAATTTTGTGAAGACAAAAAGTGTCAACCAGAGATGATTTTTCTCTGAATGTTACACTTGCAGAAAGTCTACGTGAGGACTCCGATAAGTAGGTATTGTGGAGGACCTGAGTGTTGATGTTCCCTAGCATTAGGGTTAAGAGAGTTACATGTATGATGAAAACGAGTATTCTTTGGTAGATATTACACAAAAAAAATACACAGAATTGTGCCAAATCCGGGACTTGCAGATGAAACTTCTGGGGAGCAAGAAGTTGTGGAGTTGGATAACTTCTTTCCCAAGTAACTCTGTAACGGTTCTTAATAGGAGAAAACCGTATTTTTTGCCAGAAGCCTTCTGCCGGCTATCTGCAGTAGCGGGGCTGCACCCCTGTTTCACAGATACGCACATTGTGCCGTGGCTTTGGAGACTTTGAGTTACATTGGTGAGGTAGTAGCCTTGAGCAGTAATTTTCAGACAGTTACATGTGTGCAACAGTAACATGTATTCTGTGGAGAACATTGTATTTTGAAACTTGAGGAAGTTTTTACAAAGTAAGTTGTTACAAACCGTCCACGAAAGTAGGTATTGTGGGATTTTTGAAAACCGCATGTAGTAGTACTTATAGTAGTACACTTGCAGGAAGTCGAAGTGAGGACAAGGATCACCCTGATAGGATTGATTTCTGGATGTTACTCTTGGACAAAGTCTATGTGCGGACTCGCATCAACCAGGAGAGGATTACTCGCTGGATGTACACTAGCTTAAGGGCGAGTGAAGTCATGAATGTTTAAAGGACAAGTATTGATGGATGCAATCAGCTGAAAGGAAAGTTTAAGATGCGGGCGTTTTGTGATAAAAGTGTTGTATGCCTGCACAGAGAAAGAAATGAGATTTGGGGACTTGGTTACAAAGTATACTGTTTGGAATGTGGTGGAGGAAATCGGCAAACATACCCTCACTCAAATCTTTCATTTTATAGCAGTACAGTTCACTCACTGTCTTAGGACCTTGGTGTTGTTCCCTAGCATTTGGTAAAGAGAGTTACATGTATTATGAAAACGAGTTTTCTCTGGAAGATAGTACACTGAAGAAATACGCTGAAGTGTGCCAAAGGAGGAACTTGCAGATGAAACTTCTGGGGTGCAAGTAGCTGTGGAGTTGGGAAATTTCTTTCCCGGGTAGCTGTGTAACAGTTCATAAGAAACGAAAACAGTTTATGGTTACCACGAGCATTCTCAGGTTATCTTCTGTAGCGGGGCTGCACCCTTTTTCACAGATATCATGCACGTTGTGCCATGGCTTTGGAGACATTGAATTACATTTCTGAGGAAGTCACCCTGAGCAGTAATTTTCAGAGAGTTGCATGTGCTACAGTTACATGTATTCTACGGAATACATGGCATTTTGAACCGCGAGGAAGGTTTTACAAAGAATGTGGCCATAAATTGTCTAGGATAGTAGCCAGTAGCATACTGCTTGAAATAAGCTGGAGCAGTGGTGTTCTGCCAGGAGTACACTATCAGAAAGTAGACGAGAAAACTCAGATCAACCTGAGAGTATTTCTCTCTGGATATTAGAGTTGAGGTGAGGACTCGGATGACCATCAGAGGATTTTTCTTTGGATGTTACACTTGCAGGAAGGTGATGTGAGAACTCGGATCACCCTGAGAGGATTTCTCTTTAGATGTTACACTTGCAAAAAGTCTATGTGAGGACTCGGATCACCCAGGAGAGGATTACGCGCTGGATGTACACTTGTACAGGGGCGAGTTGAGGAGTCATGAATGTTTCAAGGATCAGTGCTGGATGGATGTAACCAGCTAAAAGGATAGTTTACGACGCGCATGTACTGTGATAAAAAGTGCTGTATGCCTGCACAGAAAGAAATGAGATTTGGGGACATTGTTCCAAAGTATACTGTTTGGAATTTGCTGGAGTAGATCGGTGAACCTACCCTCAGTAAAAATTTTTTTATACCAATACAGATCGCTCACTGTCTTAGGAGGACCTGGGTGTTGATGTTCCCTAGCATTAGGGTTAAAAGGGTTACATGTATCATGAAAACGAGTATTACACTGAAAAATATGCTGAAGTGTGCCAAGGAAGGAAAATGCAGAAGTTGTGGAGTGCAAGAAGTACTGGAGTTGGGTAACTTTTTCCCCAGGTAGCTCTGTAACCGTTCATACGAGGAGAAAACAGTTTTTTGTTACCAGGAGCATTCTGCCGGCTATCTGCAATAGCGGGGCTGCACCCCTGTTTCACAAATATCATGTACGTTGTGCCATAGCTTTGGAGATATTGAGTTACATTGGTGAGGAAGCCGCCCTCAGCAGTAATTTTCAGAGAGTTACATGTGTGACAATTACATGTATTCTGTGTAATACATTGTATTTTGAAACGTGAGGAAGTTTTTACAAAGAAAGTGACCCTGAATCGTCTAGGAAAGTAGGTATTGTGGGATTTTGAAAAACGCATATGGGTGGCTCTTATTATTATTACTTAGGAAAAGAAAATGCTTTTCTCTTCCAGTAGCATACTGCTTGAAATAAGCTGGAGCAGTGGCGATCCGCCAGAAGTACACTATTAGAAAGTCAACGAGAAGACTCGGATCACACTGAGAGTATTTGTATCTGGATGTTAGACTTACACAAAGTCGATTGCGGACT
>CAUYPK010141210.1:0-36059 GCA_963574355.1 Loris lydekkerianus | reverse complement strand
ACTTTTGCTATTCATCTGAGTTGTTGCAGGTATTAGTAGTTCATTCCCTTGAATTGCTGAGCAGTATTCCATTGCACGGATGTGCCACAGTTTGCTTATCCATTCACCTGTTCAAGGGCATTTAGTTGATTTCTAGTTTTGACCAGCTTTGATATTCATGTGCAGGTTTTTGTGAGATCTTAATTTTCATTTCTCTGTGGTAAATACCTAGGATTGGGATTGCCAGCTATGTAAGTGTATGCTAAACTTTACAAGAAACCACCAAACTGTTTCCCAGAATGCGTTCCCAATAGCAATGTATGAGAGTTCCAGTTTATCATTTTTGTTCTAATTTCATTTCTGATGATCCAAGTTCTCTTCCTGGTATTACTTCCCTTCTGTCCAAAGCACTTCCGTAAGCAATTCTTTCACGGCAAATCTGTTGACAGGGAGGTCTCTTAGTTTTCCTTCATTTGAGAAGGTCATCTTCATTCTTTAGGGATGTTTGCACTGGGTATAGAAGTCTGGGTTGATCACATGTTTCTTTGAGCAGTGTAACTGTTCTGTTCACATCCTTCTGGCCTCTATGGTTTTTAATCTGCAGTCATTAGGACAGTTTTTCCTCTATAAAACATTTGTTGTTTTTCTTTCATTATTTTTCAGATTTCTTTCTTTATGTTTAGTTTTTAGTATTTGATTATTAAGTACTTGGAAGAAATGTCTTTAGGTTTATCTTTTTGAGGATCCACTGAATTCGTTTATTTTGTGGGTCTACTTTTTGGGGGCCATATTTAGGAAGTTTGTAGCCATTGTTTCTTCGTTCGTTTTCTTTCTCCTTTTGGGATTCTGATGATATGAATCTGTGTTAGACCATTTTATTTGGGTTTTGATGGTCTGTTCATTTTTTCAACATTTTTTCTCTTGTTCAGCTTCTGTAATTTTTGTTGAAACCTCTCTGTCATCTCTTCACTGCTGTTGGTTCCCATTCATTGAAGTTTTTCTCTTTAAGAATGAGGTTTTCATTGTAAACATCCCAATTTTTTCTTTTTTGCAAAAAGAATATTTTGCAAAATTTGAATATTTTGATGCTGAGCTATTCTATGAATATTTTGATGCTGAGCTATTCTATCTTTCTATTAGTTTCCAAAGTGCTTTTCTTTTATAGTTGTATTTAAGTCTTTGTCAGGTAGTTCCAACACCTGTGACATCAGTTGTTTGAGATTTTCCTGGTTCTTTGTACATTGATCAACTTTGGTTTATGTCATGGAAATTTTAAGTATTATGTTTTGGTTATAAGACTCTGGGTATTGTTTAAATCTTGTGGAGAATGTTGATAGCAGGTAGTCAATTTGTTTGGGTTCAGGCCTCAAATTCAGAATAGCCTTCTGTGTGTGTGGTTCCAGCATCAGTTCTGCTTTCAGAGCTTCTGCGGTATTTGTTGGGTATGTCACACATGCACGCCACACTACGGCCAGCCTGGGACCTGGGTGGTGTTCCGTTTTACAGTTCTATTTCCAACATCTGTTTAGGGTCATATCTACACATGTGTAGCTTATGAGTGGTTTCAGAAATTAATAAACAACTTCGAAAGGTCACTTGCCTTAGTTTTTTTTTTTTTTCCTCCCCATCATCTTCCTGGCTCTTTCCAGTTCTCTCATTTCAATCCTCTGTCCCAAACCTTGGGCTTTAGTTACCCTTTACTGTCTCAAAGTCACCTCGACTATACCCATGTCTGGGGATAAGCAGCTGGAGGACTGAGAAAGAAATAAGCAGTGGAGTTTGACTACCTCTTGGGATTGCAAAGCTAAGTTCTTCCCCCTCGGAGTTTGAAGTTCCTGTGTTCATCTGTTGCCATCTGTTCTACCACTCATGGGGGCTGGGGTACAAGAGAAAGAAGGAAAGGAAGAAAATGGAAAGGCAAAGTGGGATGATCTCTGTGCTCTTTTAGTGGGAAAGAATACACTCATCTTTACGCTCCTCAAGTGGAACTAAAAGGTTTCTCCAGAAGCTCTCAGGTCTGTGCTGATGATCTTGTATGAGTTCTGGGCTATATGAAGTTCAGACCTGGGGACACTGAGGAGTGCCCTAGTAGCTGCTACTCCCTGATTTTTTCTAGGTTGTACAGCTTCATTCTGTGAGAGATGGACAGAGTGTGCCTACGGCATCTTGTCCAGAACCCAGACCTTCAAGGTGTTTTGATCAGAATAGATAATGTGCAGATTTCATTTTCTAGTTTGCTTTAAGACATACTAGCACCAACCTTATTTGTGGATTTCAGGTTGTGTCAAGATTCTATCCATTTCCCCTCCTCCTAAAATTAATTGTCAGATCTGTCCCCTAGAACCTTTGGGGATGATTTAAGTGTTGCCTGTGTGGTGCTCTTGGCATCAAGTGGCTTATCTGTATTAAACACTTGAAATGTGCTTAGTGGACTGACTAACCAAATTTTAAATCTGCTTTAATCTTAATTAAATTTTATTAGCTCCGTATGTCTAGCAGCTCCCTTATCATACTGGACAGCAAGTTTATTCTTCTGTGGAAAGCTACTCTTTAGCACATGCCGGTGACAGGCTTGGATTTGGGTGGAGGGAAGAAGAATGTCTGTGTTTTGTCTTTGGCCAGTTCGTAGTCAAGCATTTTCACTGTGATCCACTGTGGTACCAGAGCACCTCGCCGGTGTGCTATGATTTAGGTAATCCAGAAAGTGGCCATGTAGTCGGCATGTAGCTAAATCTGGACAGCGGCCCATGTTGGAGGCTTATGATCTGGAGCTGTTTAAAGAAAACATCTTTAAACAGTTTTGGGAGGGGGCCCTAGGGAACATCGCTGGCAAGGCTATCTCATTAAGGTGAACCCTTCTTTCAGAAGTTGCCTGTGGTGGGTTCACATGGTCCCCAAAGTAGCCAGTGGTTTTTTCACTGCATCTTCTCACTCCCATGCTTCCTGCTGAAAGTAGCTCACAGTCGTGTAATTACTTATTTAAAATAAATGGCCTTGGCCTCCTATCTTGAAAATGAAATATTATCATGCCCTTGTCTGACTTTTAAAGGAATGGCAGAGGACTCGTCATTTGCAAAAAAGCGATCTCTTTCTTGCTTAGGAGGAGATGATTACTTGATCACTTTTGGTTACTTGGTGTGCTTTTAAGCATGACCTGACTCTACCCCCTCCTTTGTCTGACTCCTATGAAGTTAATGTTTTGTTATTTTAATTTCTAAAGGGGAGGAATGTTAATGTTGTTAAAAGTCACATTATTTTTCAGTTAAAGAAAACAAAAAGGTGCTTCCAGTGTCATTTGTTTCCTCAAGTTTCTTTCTAACCAGGGACTGTTCTGGGGATGCAGTGGGAGATGTGTCACTGCCAGGGCTTAGGGAGAGCCAGCACCTTCCTGCGGTTTTTCCTTTGTTGTCTTGTGAAAGAACTAAGGGAGGTATTTTAAGCTCTTTATTGCCGTGTAGAATTACTATATTTGAAAACTATACTGAAAAAAGGTTTTAGGCTTAGCTTTTACGTTGGGGATTTTGTAGATTACAGAAAACTCTGTTGAAGACTTCCGTGTTGAGTGAGCAGTTTGCACAGCACAGAAAACCCTAGCTAAGAACAGCACTGTGATCGCGTCGACTTCCCATGTGAGGAAGCTGTCAGAGCATGGAGAGAGCTTTATCTCCACGAACCCCACCTTCCCTTTCAGAGCAGACAGAAGGAAGATTAAATGGAGTAGCATTAGCTTAAATAAAACATTTACCAAGATGTGATTTATCTGTTAATTTGTTTTCTGTGCTCAGTTGTGAGCACATCCTGAAAATATCTAGCCTCATGGATCCCGTGGCATTCTCTCCTGTCTGTGGGAAGCAGTGCGTCCAGGGGACTTCTGCTTGGAAGGAGAAACTGGGCCAGAGTGGCCACTCCGGCAAGGCGGCTGGCTCATCCAGACATTCCTGATGTGTGTGATTCTCATAGTTCTGGCTGGGAGGTATCTTCATGCTTTGATCTGCGGTGGAGTCTCCCTGCAAACTGTGATTGAGAGTCATAATGTGTGTAAGTCATAATTGAGATTGTGTAGCAGGACCGGACTATTCCTCTGTGTGCACAAACACCAGGGCTGATGTCCGGGGCTTCGGGCCCTGGCCTCCTAAGGAAGGGATGGAGATGGGGCCTAGAGTGGACTCTTGGACTTGGGGTGGGACTTAGGGTATTCTTCACTGCAAGAACCAGGGCTTGTTTTGGCCGGAATCTGTGATGGACAGATGCAGACAGGAGAATCCCTTTCCCTGGGTTGTGTCCAGTGGTCCAGATGATCTAACACGAATCCTGGGGCCCTTCAGGCTGGCTTTGAATGCTGGGGGATGCAGAGATGTGCTGTGGGAAAGGAAGGTAGTCTGCACACGGGGACAAAGACCGGACTCTTGCATACTTAAGGGGGTCTAAGAGTTTATTTCCCATACTGAGCCCCCTGGACCTTTTCATAAACCAGCTTTGTTTCTGCTTCTGCTTCCTTGCTTTTGTCTCTAGTTTTTAGATTGCTTACATCTGTTCCCCTTCCCTCCCTATTTCCAGCATCTCCAAATCAGTCATTTTTATTTTTGCACTTTGGTCGAGGTATAATCCACATACCAGGCAATTTGCCATTTAAAGTGCAACAACATTCAGCGATTTTTAGCATATTCACAGAATTGTGCACCCATCATCACAACCCATTTTTAGAACTTTCACCACCTGAAAAAGAAACCCACTCCCTGTTCTCCATCACCTTTCTCTCACCTGCCCCGAGGCCAAACCATTAACCCACCTGCTTTCTGTCTGTGGATTTACCCCTTCTGGACGTCTCGTGTAAATGGAATCATTTAATATGTGGCCTGGTCTTTTGTGTCTGGCTTCTGTCACTTAGTGCAGTGTTTGCAAGGTTCGTGGATTTTGTACAATGTATTTAGCTTTTCTATGGCTGAATCATAGTCCATTGTTACGGATATACCACATTTTATTTATTTATATGGGCACTTGGGTTGTTTCTACTTTTTGGTTATTATGAGTAATGCTACTATGAATATTCCTGTACAAGCTTTTATGTTTTCGTTTCTCTTGTTTGCATACCTAGCAGGTAATTAGGTCACAAGGTAGCCCTGTGTTTAGCATTTTGAGGCATTCTTAGACTGTCCCACAGAGGCCAAGCTATTTTACACTCCTACCAGCAGCGTGAGGGTTCTAGTTTCTGCACTTCTCACCAACACTTGCTGTTATGTATCTTTTGATTATAATCATGCTGGTAAATGTGAAGTAGTATCTCACTGTGGTTTGATTA
The DNA here is from genome assembly GCA_963574355.1 of Loris lydekkerianus. Classification (NCBI taxonomy): domain Eukaryota; kingdom Metazoa; phylum Chordata; class Mammalia; order Primates; family Lorisidae; genus Loris; species Loris lydekkerianus. Next base: position 30,781 of record CAUYPK010141210.1, on the reverse strand, counting down.
GCATTTTATGAATGGCTAATGATGTTGAACATCTTTTCACCTGTTATTTGCTATTTGTGTATTTTCTTTGGCGAAGTGACTATTCAGATCCTTATTTTGATTGAGTTGTCTTTTTGTTATCTGGTTGTCTTTGTTGTAGTCACCTCAGGCTGCCATAACACAATGCCATAGACCGGGTGGCTTAAACAATAGACATTTATTTCTCACAGTGCTGGAGGCTGGGAGTCCAAGATCAAGGTGCCGGCATATTGCAAGGGCAACTTTCTTCTGTGCCCTCCTACTGTGGAGAGCAGGGAGCTCTGGTGTTCCCTCCTCTTTTTATAAGGTCACCAGTCCCATTGTCCCCACCCTCATCCCTCATCTAAACCTAATCACTTCCCCCAGACAGCCTCCTGCAGTACCATCACATTAGGGGTTAAGGATAAGGAAAGAATTTAGGTAGACACAGACATTCAGTCCATAGCAGTGTTCTTTATATACTGTAGATACCAGTCCCTTATCAACTACGTGATAAAAAAATGCCTCCTCACGTTTGGTGGGCATCTTTTTACTTTCTTAATGATGTCTGTTGAAGCTGAAAAGGTTTTTTAATATTGATGAAGGCCAATTTATGTAGTTGCTGTTTCTTTTTCTTTTGGTGTCATATGTTAGAATCCGTTGTCTTAACTCAAGGCTGCGAAAATTTATGCCAATTTTTTCTAAGAGTTTTGTGTGGTTTTAGTAATTACAATTAGGTATATGATTTATTTATTTTTTATAGAAAACTTTTTTTTTTTAAACAGATAGCCCCCATCTATAGCAAAGGTCTATGATTTATTGTGAGGTAATTGTTGTATTTTGTGTGTGTGGAGGGAAGCCAGTGGGATTTTGGTAGAGACTGTGTCCAATCTGTAGAAAAAATTGAGTAGTATTGCCATCTTAACAGTATTAAGTCTTCCAATCCATGAGCATGGGATGTTTTCCCATTTTTCTAGATCTTTAATTTCTTTCAACAATGTTCTGCAATTATCAGAGTGTAAGTCTTACAATTCTTTAGGGGTTAAATTTGTTTTGATGCTACTGTAAATAGACTTATCTTAGTTTCATTCTCAGATTTTTTCATTTCCAACACATATACATACAGTTGATTTTGTATAGTAGCTTTGTATATATATGTGATGGTTAATTCTGGATGGCATCTTGACTGGATTAGGCACACCTAGAGGCTGGTGGAGCATTACTTTGGGGTGTGTCTGTGAGGGCGTTCCCCGTAGAGGTTGGCACGTGCGTCAGTGGACCGAGTGGGGAGGATCTGCCCTCAGAGTGGCAGCCTGTTGGCCTGGACAGACCAAAAACAAGGAGGAAAGGGTGAGATTTTCTCTCACCCTTGGGGAGTGAGATTTATACCATTGGCACCTGGTTTTCATATCTTTGACCTTACACTAAAATATACACCGTCAGTGTCCCTGGTTCTGAGGCCTGTGCACTTAGAACTGAGCCACAGTCCAGCATCCTTGGATCTCCAGTCACAGATGGCCTGTCCTGAGACTTCTCAGCCTCCATGGTCATGTGAACCGGTTTCCCTACCAAATTCCCTCTTGATATAGCTCTATCTTGCTCTGTCACTGTCTTTCTTTTTCATCTATTTCTATATCTATATCTGTGTCTAATTCTATATCTCTCTATTATTATTATTATTTTTTTAAAGAAACAGTCTCACTTTATTGCCCTTGGTAGAGTGCTATGGCGTCACAGCTCACAGCAACCTCCAACTCCTGAATTTAGGCGATTCTCTTGCCTCAGCCTCCCAAGTAGCTGGGACTATAGGCGCCCACCATAACGCCCAGCTATTTTTTTGTTGCAGTTTGGCTGGGGCCGGGTTTGAACCCACCACCCTCCCTATATGGGTCCAGCACCCTACCCATTGAGCCATAGGCACCGCCCATATATCTCTTTATCTTTATTTCTGTTGGTTCTGTCTCCCTGGACACTTCTTACTAATACAGGATGGGTTCACTATCTGCCCTCTTTGCTGATTTTTGTTTTTGACTCCTGTGCCTCTGATGAAGTCCCCCCATTTGTCCAGAGAACAGGGACAACCCTGAGTTGCTTTGGTTTCTTTCAAAGCCAGGGAGTCACTGGCTGCTGCCAAAGGCCCCTCTGCTAAGGATGTCTCATCACCTGGCCTGGTGCCAAGCGAACCCCACAGACTTCTCCTTGTAGGGGAGAAGGGTGGAATCTTCCCTCTCCCAGAGGGTGGAGGTCAGTGGTTCATTTTTCTGAGTTCCTGATGGGAAGGGCCTGGAACCTGAGCCTTTCCTGAGGGTCTTCTCAAATCATGCCAACTGGAGTCTCCACTCGCCCCTCCAGAAAGGCCCCCAAGCCCTGCACCTGCTTCTAGAATGAGCTCTCTCGACCACTGGAGCAGTGCCCAGGCCTTCAGGACTGCACACACGCTGGAGCCCCTGGAGTGGGCTGAGGGGTGGCTGGGTCTTTTCTTGGAAGTTTTCTTTGTGATAGGCCTGTCAGGTGGAGCTTCACACCCTTGTTCTGACTTAAACATGTTCTTTTCCAGGGGAGAGACTGTCATTCCAGGAGCTTCAGTCTGGAATGTTCCAGAAAGCCCTTGCCTTCTTCAGAGTCTTTCTCAGGGGTGCGGGGTAAAGAGTTTCACATGCTCCTGAGTTCCACCCCTGCCTGGGCCCTTTACCTTGTACTGTTTCTCCTTGTGGGTCACCACCGTTCTCATAGGCTAATCAGGCTGGGCCTTGTGCTCAGCTGGCCAGGCCTGCCCAGCCCCTGAGTCCCTGCATGGGCCTTCCCAGCACCTGTCCTTCATGCCTTCTCTTTGGTGCTCTCTGAGGGGCAGGCATGCCTGCCTGGTACCCCATGAGACACTTAGCGTTGTGTGTGTATAGGAGGTGCACAGTGGAACTTGATGCCTGGGTCTGATTCCTCTTTTCCCCCCCTGCTAGCTGTATGATCTTAGGCCAGTTACTCCTCCTCTCTGTGCTCCGGTTTCCTCCTCAGTAAGCTGGAGAAGCTGGCACTGGCCTTAAATTCCTTATGGAGATTCAGTGAGTTTGTTTGTATTGGTACATTGGACCCTGTGTGACAGGCCTTGAGAGAGTGCTAAGTGCTATCATAATAATAATTATTATTGCCTGTGATCTGTAGTAAGCAAAATGTTTCTTTAGGTGAAGGAGAAAATTGTGATTTTATTTTTTGATGGAATGCTTTGCCTCCTCATTAATGAAGCATGCTCTGGGCAGCAGGGATTCTCAAACATTAGCCTAGAAAGCCTGTTAAATCTGCCTGGCCCCAGCCCTGAATATTTTGTCCTGTTGGTCTGTGGTGGGCCTGGGGTTCTGCATTTCTGAGCACTCCCTGGGGGCTGCTGGCCACTAGGCACATGGAGAGCCACTGTTCTTTGGGGTGTGTGCGCATATATGTTCCTGGGTGAATGTATGTAGGTGCGTGCAGTACATGTGTGCATGTGTGTACATGCATGTGTGCTCCCATGTGTCGTGTGTGCCCAGACCTTTTCATTGTCCACGTGAGTCACCAGCAGTCACCACTTCGCCCCTGGTCAGCCCTTAGGTGGGATAAGGAGCTCAGCTTGGGGGCTGTGGGACTGCTGGGACTCAGGTCCTCCCTTTGGGGACAGCCCAGTCTTTGTTCCCTAGGTGCTCCCTTGAGCCTGAGATGTCTGGCTTTTGTTTCTTCTTCCGGCAGCAGGATCAGGACTGGATTCTGGGTGGGAACCAGCTTTCTTTTTTTTTTTTTTTATGTGCAGGGCTTGGTGGCCTAAACCTGGGGACCTGTGGCAATAGTTTCCACCCACCCTTCCTTCTCCAAGTTAACCCCTTTATTTTCTCCTGTTCATTTCAACAGGATTTATGCTTGATTAAGTTACTCTCTTTTATCATAATTAAAGAAAAATGTGGTGGGAGAGCACTAAAAACTCCATTCAATGAAAACCAGATTGTGGAACCTGCAGGGGAACAAGGGCCGCCCTGTTGCCGCCCCTGCCCCTCCCCCAGGCCGGTCTGCTGTGAGCGGGGAGGGGGAATTTAAGCTCTGCAGGGAGGAAGTTGGCCGCCCTGCCTGGCCCACCAGCCCTCGTCCTGGGTCCTGCCTAGAGCCAGCGTGTGGCAGCTCATTCTACAGAGCAGTCAGGGAAGGGCTGGCTCTGTGCACCGACCCAGGTCCCCACTGAGGGATGTGACCTGCTGAAATGCTTTTTAGAAGTGTCTTTCTAGTTGACTTGGTTCCTCAGTGCTGGCCGCAGTTGCTTGTAAAGGCCCTTAGGCTGTGTACAACTTCTGCTTTGTCACACGGCCTGCGCTTTACCTGGGGTGGCAGGGTGGCGGCCCCCACTGTCTGACCAGTGAGGTCGAGGCTAGCTGTGGATGGTCTCTCTGCTGAAGTTAAGACAATCTAGTTATTGCTTATGAACCTGTTTCTGTAATATGTGTCGGATTTAAAAACTGGGTAGACCCACAGGTTGGGTCGAGAGGGAGGGAGGAGGAAGGACGGGCACCAGTGAAACCAGATGGCAGGGGCAGGAGCTGTGGTTTGGTCACCCTTCTGCCACACAAGAGGAGTGTGCACAGGAGCCCTGATGAAAGGGCTATTTGGGGGCAGTGAGAATGAACAGGGGTTTTGGATCCTGAGGGTCAAGGTGTCTACCACGTACCACTAGGGTGACCTGGAGTGAATGGCTTAGTAGAGAGTGATTGAATTTGTTCCTCTCTTTATCGGGGCTAATGATGACTGTGAATTAATTCATGAAAGCACCTAGAAGAGCAGATGTTGCTAACAGCTTATTCGACGGGGTATTTGTTGCAGGACACGACCCTCAGACAGGGCATTGTATTGGTTTTCCAGAGCCGCTGTGCGTGCTTATAACAAAGTACTCTAGACTGGGCCACTGACACAACAGAAATGTATTTTCTACCTGTTCCAGAGGCTGGAAGCTGGACATGAAGGAGTCATTGGGGGTGGCTTCTCCCGTGGCCTCTCTCTGTGGCCTGCAGATGGCCACCTTCTCTGGGTATCCTCATGTGTGCATTACTGTCCCTTGTGTGCATCGCTGTCTACATGTCTTCTTCCTCTACGGACACCGGTGGTGATGGATTGGAGCTCACCCTTCCAGCTCAGTTTATAATAATTGCCTCCTTAAAGTCCTCTCTTTAAGCACAGCCACCTTCTGAGGAGCTGGTGGTTAGGACTTTAGTAGGAAAATTTGGGGGCAACATGGTTTAGCCCAGACATGCAGTTTAACTCGCAGCGTTTTGTGACCCAAATGCCTTACCCTGCCTGTGGGTTTGTTGTGCTTGGTTGTAGTGGACACTCTGGGAAGCGTTGACCCTGAGGCCACTCTGGCCTTTCTTTCTGAAGCAGCGTCCCAGAGTTAAATGGTTATGCACGTCTCTGCTTCTGGTTACTTCTATCCTGGCCCCTCCACAACGTCACCATGTCATGGTGTCCCTGAACCAGTGATGTGGCCAGACAGGAAGGCTGCTCTTGCTGCCGCCTAGCTGGGGGGAAGCATCCCTTCTGTAGGGGCAGGCTGGGAGCTCCTGGGAGTGCCTTGTGCCTCTGTGGTGCCCACCCTCCACCTGGCTCAGGACCTGCAGGGTGGAGTCACTACTTTGTGGGAAGGGCTGGTTGAGCAGATTGGGAGGTACGACTTTACACCACCCTTCTCAGGGAGAGCACATGCCCAGCCTGGGTCCAGTGAACTTCTGGCTTTGGCCTGGGGCCAGGCTGGAAGGTCGGGTAGGCAGAGTGATGTGCCTGGGTTGAGACCTGCCCAATATTTCAACACTACTCCCAAGAACATGTCTCATGCACCCACAGCTGCACTGGTGGGAGGAAGAGTTCAGAGATTGAGCTTTCTGGGCATGTGCTACTCTCCGGTATGTGTAAGGGTGGGGTGGGCTTTAAAACAAATCGTTGGTCATTTAGTAGGAGCTCTATGGGTCCATGGAACATCTGATACCCTGTGGTCATCGTGTCTAACATTAATGTGAGTCCTGCCAGGCCGGGAAGGTACTTTTTGGGGTAGAGGCATGGGGTGATAATTCGACTTAAGGTCAAAATATTTTTAAGAGGAATAAGAGGAATTGAGCTAATTTCTATGTTCACCAAGTCTATAGAACAATTCTATTTTAGTATCAGTTGTAATATAACCTATTTGTGTATGTTTCTATTTGACTGCACTAAAATATTGAAGGCATATCTGCCAATTACAAATTATTCTAATTGATGGATTAAAGTAGTTTTTAAAATAAAAGTCTTTGCCAGTTCCCCTGTTTGCTTGTCCAAGCCAAATGGCTGGTGGCAATGCTGTGTTAACAGTACTCTGCAATTCAAGCCTCACCTCTAACAAGAGGCAAAACTGGTAAGTTATTATTCTAGAAGTCAAAAGTCACATGGGATGGGAATGCAGGATTCAGCACCTCAGAGCCCTGGATTTTCTGCTGCCTCCAAGTAGGTTGTAAAGTGGAAGACAGTTGATAAGCTGAGTGTCCCAAGCCTAAACCTTGGATCAGGCAAAAACACCTACAAGTGCACTTTTAAAAGAGGGACACTTGATCTTAATTTCTTCATCTGTAAGACTGGGACAGTGGTATGAAAGCTAATCTCTTTTGCTGAGAGATTGAGAGTCAATTGAAATCGATGCTGTATTACCTTACAATGAAGACTGTAGATGGAGCAGTACTGTCTTTGTGCAAAATGTTACCAGCAGCAGAGGGTGTTTATGGCAAGAAAAGACCATACCAACCAAGCCTCAGGAATTGTATGTGGGGGTGTGCTGCCTCTGGCCCCCACCAGTCACACAGGCTGCTGACTCCAAGCCCTTGAGACTCTGTCCTAGGCTTTTCCTGGCCAGGACTGTGCTGTGTCACTGGTGAGGTACACCAGGGAGGGGGTTTGGGGGCTGGGGAGCCAGGGATGAGCAGACTGGGTGGTGAATACTCCAGCTGCCTTGCCTTCTGGGAGGGTCATCTGTGAGTTGTATGCTGTCCATAGTTGTCCATGGGTGCCCCGTGCCATTGAGCTCATCACTCCCTGTGTGGCCTCCTTCCTTCCTCCCGCTTCCCCCACCTCTTGGCTTCATCTCCCAAACACACTACTTGACTTCAAACGCTTGCCTTTGAGTTGGCTTCATGGGGAACCCAGTCTATGATGGAAATAATGCAGATGCTGACTGAAGACCCCTTTGTTCAGCTGCATTTTGTGAATCAGAATAATGCAGATGCTGACTGAAGACCACTTTGTTCAGCTGTTCAGAGGTCTCCTGTGTACTGTCATCTTCATGTCTTTGTGCAGGTCCCATGGCACTGACAGGCGGTGCTGAGTAGTCAAACCATGTGAGATATCAACCAGCTAGGCTGTTGGCCCTTCACTGGAGAGTCACACAGCAAGATGTCCAGTAGCACCTTTGTGATCGTGATGAGAAGCACTGTCCATCATTACTGCTTGTTGGGGCCCCTCGGTGGCCCTGCACCCATCTGAGTCTCCTGCACTGGTCAGAGGGTAGTATAGAGACAGAAGCTTGTCAGGGTGCTTCGTGTATGCCAAAATCATCTGTGGAGGCTCCTTAGCTGCCGCGGCACCCTGGCCTGGCCTTCTCACCTCTTGGGACCTTCTGCTTCACTCTGCAGTGGGCCCCACCTCCCTAACTCTGGGTTCTGTCTTCTTATTCCACCTCATGAGAAACTCAGCCCACCTACCAGTCCAGGGCACAGTTAGCTTTTCTAGCAAATCTTTCTAACTCTGCCTTCCTCTGGCTGTGGCATCCTCTGCCATCTGGTAAGACCCAGTCCTAAATCAGACCTCTGGCCATCATTTGCCCAATATCAAGTTTGTAGGGATTAAATAAACAGATCGAAGGATAGAGTATTACCCAGGACTAGCCCTAAGACATATATGGGAAATTATTAAATTGTACATGTACCTTTTCAATGAGTGGGGGAAATAATGAAGTTGTTTGATAAATGAAATGGTGTTAAAACACCTTTGGGAGAAGATCACATTAGTCCTCTGCTTCGTACCAGTTACCCTGAGAAACTAGAGACGTGAGATTTGTTTGTGACTTTGAGGTAGGAAAATCATCCTTAAGTCAACAAGAACTGTAATGGAAAAAATAATAAATCTTAATAGAAGCCCTATAAATGGGCAAAAGAAATTAAGGAAGCAATGCTTTGGAAAGGAACGTACAACTAATAAAATAAGGAAAAAGGCTCATCTTTACTAGTTGTATTACTTCCCCCTGGCTGCTGTAACAAATACCATTAACTAACTCAGTTGTTTAGTGCACATTTGTCCCCTTGCAGTTCTGGAGTCAGAAGTCTGGATGTGGTGGGGCTGTGCTCCTTTGGAGGAGAATCCAATAGGCTTTCTCCAGCTGGGGGCAGTGCTCCGTCTTGCAGAGCCAGCAGCCTCGGTACACACCCCAGTCCCCCACCTCTGCCTATCTTCCTCCCTCTGCTTTGTGGCTACTCTGGGCCCACTGAGAGTCCAGGGTCATTCCTCCTCTCAAGATTCTCCCGTTGGCCAAATAGGGTCACATATTCATATGTTCTGGAGATTAGAAGGTAGGCATCTTTGGTGCATCATTATTCTGTTTCCCATACTATATTAAGAAACATAAAACAAATTATGATTTTCAGCTATCATATTGGCAAGGTTTAAGGTCACGGTATGGGGGAAATGGGCATTTTTATAAAATGTGGGGTGTAGCTTGGTGCACCCACTTTGGAGGGCAAGTCGCTGCACTTCAGATCAACAGCAGGTACACCTGTGGGCCCAGTATTTCCACATCTTGGGATTTACCTTCCAGACATGCTGAGCTGGGGGTGCAGGGAAACATGGACACAGATATTGATGGCAGTGCTGCTAATGAGAGAGAAAGAAATGTTAACTGTTTACTGTTTGGGATATGGCTAGGAAACAAACTTCCAAATGTGGAATATTTATACTAGGGAACATGTTGAAAAAAATGGCTTTGACCTTAAAGATTTCCAAGTCAAGGCTCAGTGAAAAAAAGTCATTGGTAAAAACAGCATGTGTGCAGTGCTGCTGTTCAGAGAAAACAACATGCTCAAAGTACTGGTTCCTATAGGAGGTGACACAGAGCGGAGGGCATTCCTAGGTTCCTTGCATAGACTAACAGAGAGTTTGAAGATTGAGGGCAGGTATGACAAAGAAGGCCAACTATTCTGTAGCAATGCCCAGCAGTGCAGGTTCTCAGGCCCTGTGGCTTCAGCTGGAGCCCATGGCGCTCGCAGGAGGCTCCTTGGGATCCGTGGTTCTAGTGGAAAGGTGAAATGGGAGGAGGGCTTGAAGCACACGGCCCCTTCAGAGATCGCATTTCCGTAAGTTGAAATGTTTTTGTTGTTGAAGTTTATTCCCACTTCCTGGTCTCTTGTTATTTATTTATTTATTTTTAGTTTTTGGCTGGGGCCGGATCTGAACCCACCACCTCCAGTATATGGGGCCGGCACTCTACTCACTGAGCCACAGGCGCCACCCTCTTGTTATATTTTGTCACCTCTGATTCTCTATGTTAAAATCAAGACAAGCATGGGGAATCTTGTGCCTCGGTGGCTGGGAAGGATAAGAGCAGTTTGTGGGAACATTCACTGTGATTCTCCTGAAATCACAAATGCTCACAAGAAAGGGCTTGCTCCTGTGGTGGGGTTAGCTAGAGTCATCTTAGATGAGTAGCAAGTCCTAGCGTCTCTTCTGAAGTGACCCAAGTTAGAACGTGGTGGATGCCTTGAAGGCAGGCCTGCTGGTCCTGGTGACCGGCTTGTGGAGGCGGTCACCATGGAACTGGATGCTTGAGAGGCTTCCGCACAGGCTCACAGGTCTGGTGTTAAGAATCCTGATTTTCCTAGAGTTGTAATTGCTTTAGAAGCCTTCAAACAGAGAGTGTTTCTTTCGTTCATGTATATGGATATTACTATAACGAGGTTCCCACTTGAGGTCAGCATGAGTCCAGCATAATGTTGTCAACTAAAGCCTCACGTCCCCCTGTTATTTAAAAATATAAAACGTCAATTCTTTGTACCCTCAGTGAATCCCAAGCAATGAAAAAATGCAAATAAGTCTAAAAATGGGGGTGGGGGGGACATCATCTAGATTGGTTAAAAAGTAGATGACAGTGAGCAGAGGCCCTGTGCTTAATTCTGTCTCTACAGGAGTGGACAGATGTCCATTCTTTCCTGAAAAACCAGCAGACTTTGTTTACCCCCTAACCCCCCAGTTTATTAATTTTTACACTTTTATCTTAATCCTGATCTGGGTGGGGAGTTCTCAGGAAAAGGGTTCTTTGCCGGCTCATTAAATGGCATTTTCCTTGATTGATTAGAACTGGCATGCATATGTTATTAGAAATAGAAATCAAGAAATAGCATCAAACCAACACATTTCCTTGTCTTTAACTTCTATAAGAAGATCCATTCCTTCAGTGCAAGAAGATTTGAGTATCATTGGTTTTGTGCCCCGGGTGATAAACTCCTTCAAGTTTCTGCTTGCTGTGAAAGATTCCACAATATAAATAACTTTTTCTTTAAAAGGCTCATCTGTTTTACATTTTAAGGCAGTTTCAGCATTGCCAGGCAGGGCTGCTGGCGGGAGTCCTGCTGAAGCTGTCTCCCGTGTCCTTCCTGTCCTGGCTGTGTGGGCGTTTCCTGCATGATCAAAGACTGACCCAAGCCCAGCCCAGTGGACCTGAGCTCTGGGGAGTGTAATTCCCGGTGGCAGCAGAGACGTGAGGGATGTCTTTCTGCATACCAGCATCTCTGGATGAGAACAGGGTACCCATGTGCTGGGGAGTGTTCTCAGGCCTGAGCTGCCATCCCTACCCTGCCCTCAGACATGGGAAACACAGCTCTGGAGGAGAGTTGTAAGGCAGCTGGGTCTTACCCACTCAGACTTAACCTGGAAGGATGGAACCCTGGCTGTGTGAGCTGAACCCAGTATGTGGAAAGGAGGGAACCTGGGTTTGGGAGCCCTTTGGGGGGAATATCTGTGCTTCTGCCTGGCATGTGAATGTAACCTTTCTTCAGTTTTCTTTTCTTTCTTTCTTTCTTTCTTTCTTTCTTTCTTTCTTTCTTTCTTTCTTTCTTTCTTTCTTTCTCTTTCTCTTTCTCTTTCTCTCTCTCTCTCTCTCTCTCTCTCTCTCTCTCTTTCTTTCTTTTTTGTGTATGCCTTATACAGAGGAGCAAGGATCATGTATAGACTTAGCAATAGATCTCGTCCTCAGAAGAGGCCTTGGGGCCTAATGAGGGGTCCAGGAGGGAGGAAAAGTGGACTCCAGGGGCTCAGGCGTTCTGTCTGAGTGGGAAAGCCCTTCAAAGCCTCCCAGCTGTCTATTCTATCTCCAGCCTGTTTGCGGAGCTGGCACCTTGAGCCCCTCTCCTCATTCCTCTGCTGAATTATGCCCTCTCAAGTTCAGACCCCTCCCTGGGCTCAACCCCCACCACCGTTCCCCCACGCACCCAAGTTCCCCTCGGTGGTGATGCCCTCAGCTCTGCCCCAGGTGTCTCCATACCCTGTGGGTGTCCCCATATCAGAAACACTTTTCTTACATGTCTTTACACACTTTGACAGATAGTTTCTGGAGGCTCAGTTAGTTGTGTCCCTGAAGTCACTGACCTTTGGGTCCCAGACACCCTCCAGGCCAGTGGATTGCCTCTGTCTTCTCCAGAGCTCTGGAGTTCAAAGGAGGTTCAGGGATCACAACAGAGGGTGCTTGGGGGAACCGCGGGGGGTAGGCAAGACTCGAAATCCCAGACCCCCGAAACCCCAGACCCCCGTCCTGCTTGAAGAGAACACGTCTACCGCATTTTATATAGTGAGGTTTTAGCTGAGATTTCCTTTAGAACCTTCCTATTCTTTTTTTATTATTAAATCATAGCTGTGTACATTAATTCTTGACTGGGAGCAAGTTTCTCTCAGTCAGCTCCGGCTGCCGTGGCAGAGGACCAGAGACCAGTAGCTTAAACAGTAGGCGTTTGTGTCTAGAGTTCTGGAGGTTGGACGTCCGAGGCCGAGGCAGGCAGATTTGCCTTCTGGCTGGGGCTCTCTTCCTGGCTTGCAGTCTCTGCCTTCTCATCATGTCCTCCTGGAGTGGAAGGTGCCTTGTCCCCTTCCTATAGGATGCCAGGCCTGTTGGATTAGGAGCTCCATGTGACCTTATTTAACTTTCATTGCCTCCTAACAGGTCCTGTCTCCACAGAGAGTCTTGGGCTTCACCATATTTTGTCGGGGACACAATTCAGTCCACAGCAAAGTCTAAAATCCACAGTCCAGCCTTCTTACTATTAAGAAGAGGAGACTGAGGTGTGACATCTCCAGGTCGTCCAGATAGAGAGCGGTTGGGCCCCGTCTCTCCCCACTGTACTGGTGGCATGCTACATGGGTACCCCATCCCTCCAGTGCCCCCACTGTGGTGGCTCGGGGATTGCTTCTGTCAGGGCTGGTTGTAGTGGTGGCTGCGTTAATATGTACAGCTCTAGTCTCTCCATAGGGTGCATCCAGAATGGGTGTGTTCTGTTGTGTGTCATAGACCCTGCTAGAGTTGGCAGCCTGGCATGGGTGTGCGTGAGGTGGGGTGGGGTTGGGTGCTGGAGCTCTGCCTGGCCTCATGTCTACTTGTTTGCCAGGCTGATGAGTTTTGAGTAAGAACTGGGTTGGGCGGTTTGCGGGACAGATTCTCTATGCACACCTGTGGCCTGGGGTGCACCCAGTCAGCTCACCTTGGCATCTGTGCTTTGTTGAGGCCCTGGCTGGCTGTAAGCTATCACGGTAGGGAGGAGGATTGGGGTGGGATGTCCAGGTCCCTCTGTGCTCTTCATGCTGCTGGGTGGACGGGCTTTGCCCAGAGACAGCCTTGTCCTGCCTGGAGTAGCTGTGATGGGGAGGGCAGCACAAGAAACTGCCTCCCTGGCACACCACTGTTACCCTCCTGTGTTTGATTTGGTTCATAATTTTGAACTGTGTCATGAATGCATTTTGCTTTATCTAGCAATCTTTTGCAAACCATGAAATGGTGGCTTTAAATTATGAGGTGTGTGTGGAAAATGCAGGAATGATTACTCCCTGTTCACCTTCCAGCCCTCTCCCAGGGGATGTGCAGCGACCCTGGGGCGAACCTTATTCTGTGTGCAGCTCAAAGTATGGAAGACGTTAGTAAAGGCAGCCTTTTTGCCCTAATGAATCTACCCAGCTTCTGATTTTCGTTTTAACCTTCCTACCTGCACAGGTCCCGGTTGCTGTGCACGTGTTATGCCTATTAGGACAGCAACTCCCACCTTGAAACTAAGAATGTTGCACTTTAGACTTCGCTGTGGACTGAATTGCATCCCCCTCAAAATTCATATATTCTCTCAAGACAAGGAGAGAACCTGATACTTTGCAGACAGCCGGAAGCTCTCCAGCAAAACCACAGCTTGTGTGACAGCTATTGGCAAGAAGTAAGCGGTGTCTTTGGGGCTGGCAGCTCCCGGCGCAGGAACAAGGCGGGTCTGTGGAAGGAGGAGAGCCCACCTCGAGCCCTGCGGGCAGAGGCCCCCAACCCAGCAGACAGTGTTTCTTTGTGCTCTGTGCTCCCGGGACAAATGACCTGAAGCTGGTAGCTAAAAGTCTAGCCACCAGGCAGCAGCTTAAATCAAAATAATCACTTCAAGAAACGGTAGGGAACTTAGCTGGAGAGCCATTTCCTCTGCCCTGAAATACTAAAACCTGCTCTGATTTATGCGCTGGCTTGGGGCAGCCTACCCGGCCCCCACCTCATCCTCCCCTCTGCGGGGATGAAAAAGCATTCAGAAGGAGGGTTTGGGGACTGTGTTAGTGCCAGAGAGTGGCTGTTGAAAGGCCCCACTCTGTGGGAAAGTGGCCGTTGGGCCCGAGGTACAGACGGCAGGCTGGGCAGCCCGGGCAGCATGGAGGCCGGTTGTGTTTTGAATTGAGAGATTTAGTGTCTTGTGACCACTTAACTAAAAACAGTGTCAACTCTTTTGAAGACTCCCCTTCCTCAAAGAGAAGGGAACATGGGGTATGAGAGAGCACAGGGACAGGCTGGGGCCCCAGGGAGAGGGTCACGAGGCTTTTCTCCGCTGTGGATGAGGCCTTCTGAGTGTCTTCCTTTAAAAAGGGTAGATTTGGGACTTGATGTGGATTTGACAGGTTATAATTTCTTCCCTATGGCTGTGTTGGGGAAGGTAGAGTGAGAAACGATATCTGTGGGGTGGGGGAGGCCCCGGAGGTCAGCCCCCAAGTGGGGTCCCCTAGACAGCTCTCTCATGGCTTTGGGGTAAGGGAGCAGGAGTTGGAACCTGCCGGGTGTCACAAGAGGGTGTGGAAGCAGATGACACATCACCTGCAGACAGTGACATGTACGCAGAGGATATGACACCATGTGGAGCCTGTAGACATACAGTAATTTCTAAGCTCGAGTGCGCTAGTGGGGATGGGGTCACAGCCTTTTAGGAGAAGTCCATTTTCTCCCAGGAGCATAAGAAATTGAAGTCAACAGTCCCATCCCTGCCCCTGATCTAGATCAGCATCTCTTACAGGGGTGGAGAGCTGTCAAGAAGAATATATTATGTGAAATTAAAACATTTCTGGAGAAATAAGGCTGAGATAAAACAGACTACCTCCATGGGGCATCGGGTCTTTGACCTGGTAGTACCTGGCCTATCCCAGAGGGTGCCTGGCCCAGACTCATTGATGTTGGGGCTCCTGGACAGGACTTAATTTGTGTTCAAGGTCTTCCTTTCGGGAACTGAAAGAGGTTCTGGACGTCCTCTCATTCTGTGCCCATTGTTGGGGTCCTCCCACCAGCCAGCCTGGCCCTTTGCAGGGCCCCCAGCCACCTTCTGCTCTTTCTGAGTTACCGGGAGAATGTCGGCTGCTCCCTCCATCCCAGCTGCTCCCTCCATCCCAGCATGCTCTCTCTTTCCTGCTCTTGTCAACTTTACCCTGTGTAGGTTTCTGTCCATCCTATTTTCATCCCCAGTGACTCTCTTTTATTCATATCCTTGTAGCAAACAGTTATGAGTGTAAAAAGGAAAAGAGACTCCAGAACATTTTTTGAGGAGTACATTAGCGAGGGTGTTTAGGCACTTGTTGATAGGGGGCCTTGGGGAGGTGCTACCCTGGCTACAGCCGCTGATGAGCAAAGAGCTGGGGAGAAGTGGGTAGCACCTGTGTGCTTTCTCTCCAGCTAGGTGCAGAGCTGCTGCGGAAACCTGCAAACAACACATGGATGCCATATGGTAGGGGAAGGCCTCTGGCCCTCCCAAGAGCCCTGGCACCCCCACCCCCCGTTCTCCCTTGAGTCATTGGGGTCCTTCCCATCTCCTTGATGCAGTAGACCACTAAGGGCATTGGAAGTGGGCTGGCTGCAATACCCTTTGGGTGACTGCCAGCATGTGTGGCATCTGATCGGCCTCTTGCATCAGAAGCTAACAGGGTGAGGACCAGGCACCCAAGGGCCAACCAGGCACCCGAGGGCCAACCAGACACCTGAGGACCAACCAGGCACCGAGGGCCAACCAGACACCTGAGGACCAACCAGACACCCGAGGGCCAACCAGGCAGCTGAGGGCCAACCAGGCACCGAGGGCCAACCAGACACCTGAGGGCCAACCAGGCAGCCGAGGGCCAACCAGGCAGCCGAGGGCCAACGTTGAGGTGCTGGTGTCTGGGCTATTGGATTCCCCGCTCAGTGCCTCAGTTTCCCTGGCTATTAAGCAGGATAACAATGGGGTCATCAAGAGGATTAAAGGAGTTAATATGGGTGTTCTTAATCTTTATGGCAGCAGTAATAATGGTGACAGTGTACATTCATGACACGGGGATCCAGAATATGTTTAAGTAATTGGAGGAAGAAGAATAAGCACTTCTTCCCAAGGCCTACTACCTAGTTTTTGAAAATAGGTATTTTTGACCATCTCTCCTCATGCTTTTTCTCCCTTCTCTTTTGTTACTACTCTCTCTCTCTCTCTCTCTCTCTCATTTATATACAGCACCTGCTTTGCAGACATAGATCTGCACGGGGGGTTTGGATCTGAGTCCATTACTGAGAAGCCTGACCGGGCTGGTCCACTGGAGACCCAGTACCACCCTGACTCCATTTTCTGGCCATGGGGAAGACATTCTGTCTTTCCTTTAGAAAATGCAGATGGAGATGCCCCTGTGGCAGCTGCCAGGGTCACGTACAGAGGAAATCCACAGGCTGCTGGCAGCTGAAGTGCCATTGATGTAAGAAAGGATCCAAGAAGAGGAAACCTGGTGGAGATCGCAGGTAGGGCTGGTGCAAACCCCACCGGCCTGGCGTCCGAGAATATTGCTGGCCAGGAACTGATGAAGCATAGATTGGTATTGGGTAGGGAGGTGTTTTGGAAGGTTGAAGAGTCACTGACCAGAGCTTGCCAGGACAGCGCAGGGGAGTCATAGCAAGGGCAGAGGGGAGGATGGAGGCCGTTTAGGAGATGGCAGGGCAGTGCTGTTGAACACCAGTTTTGCACAGTAATGTGCATTTACAGACTTATCTGTAAGTCTGTTTGCAGATGACCCGATGGTTACATTTAAAATATCAATTTAAACAAAACAATGGAAAAGGGTCTTTAAAAAGTAATATCTTTGAACAACTTCAGGCCTCTGCCAGTTTCTGGTAGGGACTGCAGCTTTGCCCATGAACTTAGGGAGTGTTGTGTGGGAATTTGGGCTCAACCTGTATTCTGAGACCTAAAGAATTTATGAACGTCTGCTTGGTAGGAGATCTTTTAATATGCGAAGGTGGCAAAAAAAAAAAAAAAAATCTATAGCTGAAAAAGGGAACTGTTGTAAGTTTTTTTAAATACTAAATTTAACTTTTTACATACCTAATTTTTTTTTGTTGTTGTTGGGGATTCATTGAGGGTATAAGAAACCAGTTTAGACTGATTGCATTTGTTAGGTAAAGTCCCTCTTATAATTGTGTCTTGCCCCCAACAGGTGTGTCACACACAGAGACCCCAACCCCTCCCTCCTTCCCTCTCTCTGCTCTTCCTTTCCCCACCCTCCTCCCTTCTCTTTCTCTCTCTGCTTTCCCCTTTGCCCACCGCCCACTGTGTACTAGGTCATTAATTGTCATCAGATGAGAATTGAGTACACAGGATATATGTTCCTCCATTCTTGTGATGCTTTACTGAGAATAATGTGTTCCACTTCTATCCAGGTTAATATAAAGGATGTAAAGTCTCCATCTTTTTTAATGGCTGAGTAGTATTCCAAGGTGTACATATACCATAGCTTGGTAATCCATTCCTGGGTTGGTGGGCATTTAGGCTGTTTCCACATTTTGGTGATTTAAATTGAGCTGCAATAAACAGTCTAGTGCAAGTGTCCTTATCATAAAAGGATTTTTTTTTTCCTTCTGGGTAGATGCCCAGTAATGGGATTGCAGGTTCAAATGGGAGGTCTAGCTTGAGATCTTTGAGGGTTGTCTATACTTCTTCTAAAAATGTTGTATTAGTTTGCAGTCCCACCAGCAAACGCTGTAAGTTTTAAAAGTTCTTGGCCAAACTTCAGAAAACATTGAGTTTCCCATGGACCCAGGAGGGAGGGACTAAATGCATTATTAATAAGCCATAACTGGCTTGGCGCCTGTAGCTCAGTGGTTAGGGTGCCGGCCACATACACTGGGCCTGCTAAATAACAATGACAGCTGTAACAACAAGAATAACAACAAATATCTGGGCGTTGTGGCCAGTGCCTGTGGTCCCAGCTACTTTGGAGGCTATGGCAAAAGAATAGCTTAAGTCTAAGAGTTTAAGGTTGCTCTGAGCTGTGATGCCACAGCATTCTACTAAGGGAGATATAGTGAGACTCTGTCTCAAAAAAACAAAACAAAACAAAAAATCGTTACCCTGGGAGTTAAAACATCCTTGCAGACCTCGTGTTTCATCCTGCTCTATAAAACAAGGATAAAGGGAACATCTGTGAGCCCAAGTGCTCTCAACTGATGGGCAAATGGTCAGGGGACAGGTGGGATTGGACCTGGATGATGTCACCCCAGTCCATGATGTCCCATGAGTGTGGGTTCTTTGCTATATTACATTTAAGGAGCTGTTCCAACTTGTCTTTAATGGTTGGACTCAAGGTCTTCCAAATAATGCGGTTACAGCCTGTGGTCACACATCTGTAATAGTTTCATATGTATAAAATGTAACAATGTATGCAGCCAGCCAGTTTGAGAATGAAGTGGAGCTGGAAGATGAACAGTGTTAGCCTGTGTATCTCAGGTCCACGTTTAGGAACAGGGATGCCTGATAACTCATCTAGACTAGCATGTAGACCCCCGGTGTTCTGGCCTTCCTAGGAGAGAGTTTAGAAGAGAGCGGTGCCTGCTGGCATTTGGTTCTGATCATCACTACCTCAGCAATCCTGGTTGTTGGTGTGTTTGTCTGTTTCTCCTCCTTTTCACTATGCACCCTATTCTGTAGGAGTGTAGGGTGGTGATGTTGTGGGGTCCAGGAACATGGCTCACTACCTCCTGAGCCTGTCCAGCCCTTGACCCAGTCCCCCAGCCTCATTGTACGGTGGCCCCAGACCTCAAGGAGAGGGGTTGGCTGGCATCAAAGCTGGAAAGAAGATGACAGGCATTTCTTCTGTGCTGGGTATGAGGCTTTTTTTTTTTAACGAACAGGGGCCTCCTTGAAGCAATTTGGTGCAGTGGACCACTCTAGAACATGCTGTTGGAAGTGCTTGTTCTTGTCATGGGTCTGTCCCTGGAAAGCCGTGGGTTTTCAGTGGGCCACAAGACGCCAGGGTTCCTCGTTCATAAGGAGAGAAGGTTAGCAAGGGAAAGAGGAATGTGATAATGTTACCCTGGGTCGTGGTGGTGTTTTAATGAGGTCACACATGTATAGCCCTGTGCAACTGGTGGTTTTTTACTCTAATTACTCACATCCTCTCTGATTTCCATGAGCCACCCATGTAAGTACCATTATTTATTACCCATGTCCCCATCCTGACTGCCATCTGGCCTCCGCAGCACAACTGGACCCACTCAGGAATGTCTGCAACACATCCAGACGTCCTGGTGAGTCTCTGGCAGGATGATGTTCCTCTGTGAGGAGTTGCCGGGCTGGAGGCAGAAATGCTGGGACAATCCCAGGGTGACGGTGGGTGCTTTGGGCAACATAGATGTGGACGTTCATGAATAGTTGAGAGAAATGTGCTTGTAAAAAAGAAGAGTATGCTGTCAGTGTTGTGTCTAGGGTACAAGGTAGCTGAGAATGGGAAATTGTATTAAACATAGCTTGGGCTCCAGGAGGGATTGTGGCATGGCTGAGAACAGTGGCCTCTCAGTCCATGCCCCTCAGTAGAGAAGCAGACACCCCTTCTCACACACACTCATGCACCATGCACATGTATACACCTCCATACCCCCACACACCACACTCATATACTCCACCCTCTCCTACATGCACACATACTCCACACACATGTGGCACATACGCAAACACATGCTATATACCACCTTCACACACAAACACAACACTGTGGTCTGCCAACACCATATCAGAGGACGTGTTCTGGTAAGGTCAGAATAAACCCAGACTCTCCCCCTCCACAAACCCCTTCTTTTGTTGATTAGTAATTCATCCCTAATCTGCCATCACCCCATGTCTGTGTTCCTAGCTGCGCCCACACGGCAGCAGTGTGGAGGGACCCCGTGTCTTGTGTAGTGTGTACTTACTTTATTTAATGTCATTTTTGACTCTTTGCCCAGCATTCGGTGTTAGGTTTCCCTCGTTACTGAACTGAAATTTATCTAGTTTTCCCTCAGAGTCCACAAAGAAACCTTCTCTTTAGTTTCTGCAGAAGTAGACTTCTACTGTGTATTGAAAAAACGATTTTCTTGTTCTTTGTGTGCTTTTATTTAAAACTCCAGAACGGAGCACTTGCTTTTATGAATGCTGTATTTCATAAAAACTCATAACATCTGTCATGGTTAAATACTTAGACACACAATGTCTGCTTTGCTGTTTTAAAAGGGCCTAATAGGAGAGATCACATTCTCTGACTGTGACAGGGTCTCCTGCACCGGCCGTGGTGCTCCGGGTCCCTGTGCTGCCCTGGGGCACCTGCCCGCAGGCCCCGTGGCACCCAGCCCCGAGCTGCAGTGCACCAGCATCAGAAGCAGAGGATTTTGAATGTACAATTC
Organism: Loris lydekkerianus; assembly: GCA_963574355.1. Lineage (NCBI taxonomy): Eukaryota > Metazoa > Chordata > Mammalia > Primates > Lorisidae > Loris > Loris lydekkerianus. The sequence goes on along the minus strand of CAUYPK010141210.1, from coordinate 10,563 downwards.
TACATCAAAATCAAACCCCTGGGTTTTGGTCTCAGAGTGTCTTGTCTATAAAAAGATGATTTGTGGTGAGGAGAGAAAAAGCAGAGGCTGCCATCCTTGTGGGGTATGACTGGTAGAACTGGAAAGTGTCAGGAGAGGTGGAGAGGCTGCAGCAGACACGGGGGAGTTTCAGTCCCTGACCCAACCCAGGGTGTGTGTGCTCAGCCCTGATCACAGCTCTCCAGGCCTTTGGGTTAATCCACAGTTTCACCTCTGGTGGCTTGGGTGGCTTGCTGGGTTCCGGAGTGGCCTCAGATTACGTGGTTTAATTTGCCTTTATAAGCTATCAGGTGAGCTTGAGCATTTCAAATGGGTGGTATTTTCCTCTTCTGTGAGTTAAGTGGACACATCTTTCAGGAGCCATAATTCAGGAGAATTATACACATAAGGTATGCCCAGGTTAAGGAATACGGTAAAGATTTTAACTGCCTAATAAACTATAAAACCCTAAATAAACTCCTGGTCGACGCAGTAAAAGCTAGACGTCAACATGCAAAAATGAAACCAGGGTGGAGGTTGTGAGGGTGGAGGGGGCATGGGTAATTTCTGTTTTTATTTAAAAAAAAAATATATATATATATATATACACATATATATTTATTTAAAATGGCAATTTGACAATTAAAATAAAACTATGATTTGGGCATTTTAAAAATGTGTTTCACTTAGGATGTGTGAGCACGTGGCGCTTAAATCTACATACCTTATTCTTTTACTCTTACCTGGTAGTTTCAAAGCAAAGGTGGTGGAAAAAATTGAACTTACAAGAGTGATCAAAAAACCGTTTTTTTCTACTTGCCAAATGTGTGTAGAGCAGCCTAAGAACGCTGGGCCTTAAGAAATCTCCTTGTGCACCAGTGGAATTTTTCTTCTCTTTTAAAAACTTTAAACATCTTGAAAATTAGACAGCTGGGACATGAAAAATTTATGAGCCAGCTTTGAGAGTAACTGCTGATACTTTAATTGATGGGCTTCTCCTGCAAACCCCTCAGATCTCTTACTTTTGGGTCATGTTCATAAAATGCAAAGGGATGGAAGGGTTGTTTTAATATAGCAAGGCTTTCCCCCTTCTCCTCTTAAATAGTGAAGTTTCAGCCTATAACATTTGGTGTTTTATAAATGGTTTCAATTTTTGGTTTTGTTTTAGATGTGATGTGATCTCGTTACATGATTTTTTTATTTTAAGTTGAGGAAACAAGGCAGAATAGAAATTCTTAAGGAAAGATTTAATTGTGTGTGTGTGTAAAATCTGAAGTGGACTTTTAAAGTAGTTTTCCTTGAATACAAATGCCTTAAAAACAGTTTCATTAATTTTCTTCAGATGATTCTCAAATCCAGTAATCTTAAATCTTTATAACTTCTTTCCTCTGGAAACAAACATACTGTGTGCCATCCACTGAAGTTGCAAACAAAAATCTCCTATGCTTTTAACACTGCCAGTAGTAGAATGCACCCCAGGACAGACAGAGTCAGCCTGAACAGGCAGGGCCCCCACCTGGCACAGCCCACCAGGGGCTGGCAGGGGTCACTCTTCACCTTCCCAAGTGTCTCACCCGGGAGTTCAGGCTCCATCACACTCCAGGGAATGTGTCAAGAGACAGGAATTGGAAGCTGCCAGGCTCCTAACACCTGTTCAGCACTGGTGTGGCATCCCTTCCGCCCTCCTCTTTGGGTGAGAATAGCCCTGGGGCCACCCTGATTAAAGAAGAGGTGGGGGTGTGTGTGGACTATTCCCCCCGAGATGCTCTATTCCAACGCCTTGACGGTGCTGGAGCCCAGAGACTCCAGTACACTGTGATGAAGGGTCAACGTTAAGAAGCACTGATGGGACTGAATAACAGTAGGTGTTTGAGAGATGTGTCAATGCCCATATTAGGGCCTCAGTAGATACCTGGTAGGGTGGCTTTTCTTAAGGCAGCTATTTGGCAGGGTGTGGGTTATTACAGAGATGACTGTCAGACCTGGAAGGTCTGGGTACAGCAAGAGGCTGCAGAGGGACGCCGGCCCAGAGCTTGCACCAGCATACATGTGGACCAGGTGTGTCACACAAACAAACATGGCTTATTGCTTGCTACAACCATGAAGGAACGAGTTGTTATTCTAGACTGGGCATGCTGGAAAAACCAAGGCTCTGAGAAGTTCTGCAGCTCTCTCTGAAGCGGGAGCAGTAGCTCCACCCCCACCCTTGGATCTTATGACAGCTGGTGCAGTTTCTGGACCCAGGGAGGCACAAGGGTGAGTGGTCACTAGTGTCATGCTCCCAGAGGACAGAGGGCCTCATGGCAGGGTATGTTCTCAGCGGCGTGGTTCATAAACATCCATGAGCTGCAGTCTCAGTCTGTTTTGCCAGTGCTACAAAGGAACACCTGGAGCCGAGTGACTTATAACTGAAAAAGAGGGTTGTTGGCTTACAGATCTGCCGGCTGTAGGGCAAGCCTGAAGCCAGCGTCTGCTCCAGGCTTCCGGGGGAAGGGGCTTCAGGGAGCTTCCAATCACGGCAGAAGGCAAAGGGAGAAGTAAGTGTGTCACATGGTGAGAGGAGGAGAGGAGGAGAGGAGTGCTGCCCACTCCCTTTTAAACAACCAGGAGCAAGAACCCATTCATTTCTAAGGGAGGTTACCACACCATTCCTGAGGGCTCTGCCTCCGTGACCCCAACACCTCCCACCTGGCCCCACTGCCAACACTGAGGATCAAATTTTGACATGAGATTTGGAGGAACCAACTCCCCAAACCATATCGGCTACAGACCAGATTAATACTGAGACCTCTTCATAGGACAGAGTGCCACACAGCAGCAAAACAAACTTCACCACAAGCTACACTGTGTGGGAAGGAAGCCACAGAGGAGAGTGGTGGGACTCCATGAGCAAAGCTGTTTTTTATAATAGGTGAAACTGAACCTTGTTGTTTGGGGGAGGGGTGGCAAATGTAGGAGATAAAAGTATGTAGAAAAATAGGGAGGTGAGGACTGTAAGAGCAGGGGCATAGTGTCCAGAAGTTAGGAAGTGGTTGCTCTGGGAGAGGAAGGGACGTTGTCCCTGGAGAGAGCTTTTGTTGTGTCTTGAGAAAGAGGTCTTGTGGGGAGTCCTTCCTAGTCTGGGGTGCTTTGCCCCCACCTGTCAGCCCCTGAGCTCCATAGGTGTGTCCTGCCTCCTGCAGTGGCAGTGCCCGCCATCTTCCACCTCTCCTGGCCTTCCTGGAGAAATGTGGCTCACTTATTTCACAGGTCTTACTGAAAGATGCCCACCACTGGTGCAGTAGGCTCCCAAGGCCACTTTGATGAGTAAGATACCTCACTGGAACATCTTTGCTTTTGGGGGATGGGGGTGAGGAATGGGGCATTGGGCATTGAAGAGACATGTCCCAACATGTGTCCCCAGTGGCTTTTTCAGCATGTGGAATGGGGTCAGTGGCAGTGAGTGTGTGGAGAAGACAGCAGTGGAAGGAACCCTTGAAGCAGAGGTTCTCAACCTTCCTAATGCTGCGGCCCTTTAATACAGTTCCTGTGGGTCGCGATCCACAGGTTGAGAACCGCTGCCTTAAAGCAATGTGACAGTCACAGTGACATGGTACATGTCTCCTTAAAGAAGCCACTGAAATTGGAGTGCTTGAACAAAGGCAAGCCAAAGCTATTTTGGGGTGGCCAAGCATATTCAGTTCGTGAGGCACATCTTTGTTTCTGTTAGCAAATCCATGTTCTCTGACCTGGCTGGGTTGGTGAAGAACCCTTGGAGGTAGGGGTGGGGCTGGCGATGGAGTGGGCCCCCAACAAGGGGGTGGCATGCAAGGGCCATAGGGTCCTCTTTGGGCATCTTCAGTTCCTGGGGCTGTGTCTGGGGTCTCCTTTGGGCGTCTTTGATTGCATCACTCAGCTGTTTGTCAGACCCACCCTGACCTGGAGCTCTGCTTCCCGGGCCCACCCACTCAGAGTGAGGGGACACATTCCTGCATCCAACTGGAAAAGCAATCATTTCCTGGCACACAGCTTGGTCAAGTCATAAAGTGGCCTCACTTGAGCAGAGCCTGCACCACCGAGTTTTATTGGAGCTGTGTTTATCTTGAGCCCTGCGGGAGTCAAAGCCGTTGCTCAGAAGGAACTTTTCGTAAACCTGCAAATATGCAGACAGGCCACACCTCCCTCGGTTTGGGGGCTACGATTTTGTTCAGCATTGAAATCATAAGAGCTTTCATTTGGGATCCATGTTCTTTGAGAAGATCTTAAAAAATTGATCCCACTTAAGTTTTTCATGTTGGAATCTAAGTATTTTGATAGATGGGTCCCTTACCCAGTGTCTTGTTTTTGTTTGGGCTGGAACCTGAATCTTGCTGTTCTTTTTCCCTTCTCATGGCTGTCACAGAGCAGCCCTGCTGGCTGTATTAGTGGGGTGCTTTGTCCTTGCTGTTCCACATGTGAGGCGCAGAGTGTGTCTTCTACCTTGGCTACTGTTACGCTGAGTTCAGGATTGATGTCTGCTTTGTGGCAGGATTAAAAAACCACGAAACAGCTGGGTGAGGTGGCTCACGCCTGTAATCCTAGCACTTTAGACATAGTAGATGTCAGGTGACCTGCAGGCAGCGAGGGGTTTGAATGATGGGACTGTCGGGGCATTGTGGAGCAAGGAAGAGAGGGGATGAAGTGTGGTTCTGGGGCTCTGCGAGACCCACCTAGCAGGTGCCCCGGAGGTTGCTCTGTTGCTGGACTGAAGAGTCCATCTGCCTTTCACCAAAGCTCATCAACGGAGAAGGGGATGAGAGGTCAACAGTTTCACTTGTGCTTACAGAAAAGCCAGGAGAACAGAGAGGAGGATATTTCCCTAAAGAGCTGTTCTGCTCCCTCTTTCCCTTTGTTACTTTTTATTCTCAGGGTAAAAGTAAACATCAGCCGTGTTATTACACATCAGACAAAGTCCCCCTCATAGGTTGCAAAGTTGCACAATATCTCCCTATCTTAAAGTGCTTATATCTTCAAAGCATTCTTACTGTAGACTAAATGTATACTTAGTCAGCACTTCACCAGATGCACAGAGTGCCCTGGGTCCTTGACTGGTACCATGGAGTCCAGTTCTCCAGCTTACCTATGACAGCAGGCCTCGGAAGTGAATAAACAATCCCCACATGTCATAGGTAGGCTCCTCCGGCCTTGTTAGGGTCTGACCAGCAGTGCCCTGCATGAAGTGGCCATTCAGGTGAACAGTGGCTGGTAACAGCTCAGGAGAGGCAGACCCTTTGCCATGTAGATCAGTGTGCTTTGGAATCTAAGACCCATTTTTATTTTCCACTTGTTGGCTGGGATGAAAGTCAGGATGAGACCACCCCTTTCCTCACTGTGTCCTCCGTGGAGCCATCCCTGACCTCAGCTGTGGGTGTGCGGCTCTGGGCAAGGCAAGGGAAGACACTGCATTGCTCACATATGGCTTGAGTTTTCCTGGATGCTGGGCTGTTTTTAAGTGTACAGTGTGGGCACGTTCTTCCCTCTGAGTCATTCATGCTGAGGGCTCAGGCTCTGCTCTCTTGGGGAAGAGGGGGCGCTCGAGCCTGACGTCCAGGCTGAGTCCCCAGGCACTCCCTCGGGACCCGAGCCGAGCTGGCAGGAGAGCAGGCCAATGGAGAGGGTCACATGGATGTGTAGGCTGGTGTGGGCATGGGCTGCCTCTCAGAGAGGGGACTGTCAAGGGCTATGGGTGGAAGGGAGTGCCAGCTACCTTTAGGCCCCAGAGGAGGGTTTCAGTGTGGAGGTGCCACTGGTGGGACCAGGAATCAGTTTCAGGTTGGAGTTACTTTTTGATGACTTTGAAGGATTTGGTCTGAACCTAGAAAGATGTACTGCCATTTGCTGGGAGGAGAGAGTGGCTAGGGGGGCAAGCCTGGGAGTCATGATGTGCATTTGACACAACGGCACAGTGCACTTGATGTGCTGTGTACATGTGCAGCTGGTAGGGGCAGGATGCGATGTCACAGCAGTGCAGGGCAGGGTGCTGGAGCCTGGCATGGACACGTGGGCAGCACCTCCCACGGTAGGTGGGAGGTGGGTCCTGCAAGGAGGCTGAGCAGCCCTGGCGTGTCCTCCCTCCCTCCTGGGTGTTTGTGTCCTGACTGGTCTCATGGCAGCCACTCCGCAGCTGCCCTGAATGCCAAGCCTCATGCCCGCTCTGCAGAGAGAGCACCTGGGTGTTTCGTCTGTCAGCCACCTTCCCTGCTCCTAGGGAGAGTCCATACTGAGTCTCTGTGACCACATTTTGTTTGGAGTCCTGGGTTGTTGGTAGGCTGCTCCTGGAGGGTCGTGCTGCTCAGTCTGCTCTTGTCATCTCTCCTCACCTGCACCAGGGTCCCTTGCTCCTCCAACCAGCTTCAGGGCTATAGGAGGCCCTGATTTTTCACCAAGAAGGAGGCTGCATTTTTGTTTGTTTTTCTCCATTGTTAAGAAAACCAAACCAGGAAACAGATGGCATGATGGGTGTGACTTACAAAGAAATTAATGTGAACAGCAATCAGTAGATGTTTTACTCAGAGTGCTGGTCTAGGCGTGCACATCAGTAGATTGATTAATAATGGTTATTTTATGTGTTTTAGGTTAAAAATATTTATTGTCGGTATGCATAGTTTTTTATAGTTCTCAACTACATCATTTTTTAATGTTTCCCTTAATAAACCTTCATGGAGTCCTGGTCATGTCGGTAAAAAGGTGCCAGCTGTCTCGCTTTCCAGACCAGGAGCATGCCTTCATTTCAGTGCTGCCTGCTCTAACTATTTAAAACTTTCTTCGACCTTTGCTTCAGGTAATGTGGGAATATTCACAGATTACACTGGGGCTGTAGCCTTCTGTAGAGTGTCTGTGTTTACTTGCAGATAAATATGCCCATACACTTCTAAGAATGTACAGAGGGTTTATTTATTGATTTATTTTTTGAGATCGAGTCTTACTGTGTTGCCCTCAGTTGAGTGCTGTGCCATCACAGCTCACAGCAACCTCAAACTCTTGGGCTGAAGCAATTCTTTCGCCTCAGCCTCCTAAGTAGCTGGGACTACAGGTACCTGCCACAATGCCCAGCTATTTGTTGTTGCAGTTTTTTAGCTGGCCCAGGCTTCATTCAAACCCTCCACCCTCGGTGTATGTGGCTGGTGCTGTAACCACTGTGCTATGGGCGCCACACCAAATGTACAGAGCTTTTGTCTCACTCTGGCTGCAATCTATGGATGTGGCTGCCTGTGCAGTTTAATTTGCTTGGAGGTGGGACAGTGTTATGATGACTAGTTAATGTATATTTAAGCTCTAGCTTGAGGTCATTTAGAAATACCATTCTCTCTAATCCCCAGTTTGTGTTTGAAATAATTTAGGCCCTGAAAATTAGAGAGATGATGCAATACCCACACAGCTTTTCAGAAAAGTAATCACTTATTTCTGACTTTAAGAATTCATAGGAAACTGTAGATAGATAGGTAGCTTTTCATAATGTCAGTTGATATCCACACCACAAAGTAGACATAGGTGGTGTCTATGCAGCCCCATTGATATCAAGGCCAATTAGAAAATCCTTGCCTGAGGTTGCGAATGTATTAAGACATGAAAAAGTAATAAAGGGAGATTTAATGGATTCTAAAAGATACATTTACTGTTTTATGAGATTGTGTGCTTTAAACCCAAGTTTTACTAAAAACTGTTAAAATTAATTTGCGAACTCATTAATAAATTAGGCAAATCTATTGGACAAACTGTCCTCTATGTCACCAATAATCAGAACACGTATGGGGGAAAATTCCATTGTAAACTGTATTTCTAATTGACCACCATGCCATCAAAAATACGCAGGTGCTTTGGAAGTAATCTAAGAACTCTACCCTACAGTGTGAAAGTATGTTCATGAAGAATAATGAAATTTTTAAAGAATACAATAATTTGTGCTCTGGAAGACTAAATGTTTTAAAGATGTCTGTTCTTTCCAAGGTAGTTAACATTTAAAATTACCACAATCTACATCCTAATAAGAGTTTTCAGGGATGCTGGACAAAATGATCTTGCAGCTCACTTGGAAGAATAAGGAAATGAAAAATTGTAAAGATAATTTTGTGTACAGTAAATGGCAAAAGAATTTTACTATGTTTAAAAATACATTAAAAGCTGCAAAAGCTGGTTGGGTGCGGTGGCTCACACTTGTAATCCTAGCACTCTGGGAGGCTGAGGTGGGTGGATTGCCTGAGCTCACAGGTTTGAGACCAGCCTGAGCCAGAGTGAGACCCTGTCTCTAAAAATAGCCAGGCATTGTGGTGGGTGCCTGTTGTCACAGCTATTTGGGAGGCAGAGGCAAGAGAATCGCTTGAGCCCAAGAGTGAGGTTGCTGTGAGCTCTTATGTCACAGCACTCTACCAAGGGCGACAAAGTGAGACTGTCTCAAAAAAACAAAAACAAAAAACTGCAAAAGCTAAAACAATTTGGTACTGCTTGAGATGGCAAACACTAATAGAAGAACAGACAGAGGAGCCAAGTTCATTTTCAGAAGAAAAATACTAACAGGCAGTATGGAAATTTAAAAAGTCCTCAGTATCATTTAAATTGCAGAAATAGAAATTAAGCTTAATGATGGACTACATTTTGGCTATCAAATTGGAGAAAAAAACTTCACTATATTCTCATACATTGCTGATGTGCAAATTAGACCAGTCTGTTGAGAGAACATTCTCGACCGTTTCTACTAAACCCATCCCCTGCACCTTCGACCCAGAACTTTCACTTGTAGGGGATCTGTCCTGAGTAAATAGGGAGAGAAATAAAGATTCACAGACAGATGTTTATCATAGCTTTCTTTGGTTCTGTTGATAATTAGAAGTGATCCAAGTGTTCATTCTCAGGGGCATGCTTGACTAAATTTGGTAAGCTCCATAGAGAAGTATTAAGGAATCACATTTTAAAAAATAATTATCCATATGGCAAAAACCTTCATAATATAATATTCCTCTATGATGATAAGGGGAAATTTTTACAATATAATTCTTGTCTGTTCAACTAAGACATACTAACAGTGTTTGTTTTGTACCAGGAAGTGTGCTGAACTCATAGGACGTGTTTGACTATATAGAAGAACAGCCTTCCTTATAAAGCACATGATTGAGGGGAATGTAATGTAATAGTATTTGTATTAATAATTCTGTAAGTTCAGTCTATGAAATGATTCTAACCTCGCTACAAAAGGTGTTTGTGTTGCTATGTACAATGTGTATATAGTTTGGGAAGTTAGAAAAACATGCAACAAAATTTTAATAGTGGTTTTGTTTGGTGAAAGTATGCCAGGTGATCAGGTGATTTTTATTCCTTTATTACACTTTTCTCCAATATTTTCCAAATTTTCTGTAAAAACTGATGTGCATTTTAGTAATCAGAACAGTTTTTTTTTTTTTTTTTTTTTAAAAAAGGTCCCCTGCGGTCTCCCCTTCTCAAAATGTTACTGAGCACAGGCATATAACTATTGATTATTCATGTTTACACAAGGTCATTAATTTAACCGAAGAATTAACAACTGATGTCTGTATAGCAGGTTACCAATGGACAATGGCAGGATCATGTAATTTATCCACAGTATATTTGTTTTGTTTTTTCTTTTAAAGGTACACTTTGGTTATAATGCAAATAAAGATGTAAAGTATCTCAAGGTTAAAAATACCATGAAATAAGAAATGGGGCCCTGGAGTGTGTGTGTAGACATACGCAGGTATAAAAATGAACACATGTATATACAGGTAGGATGTTCATTGTGTTGTGCTGTGTCCTGTGCATGTGGACGAGACAGGCTCATCCTTGCATTTTGCAGATGGGAAACTACAGCCTGGGCTGTCGTGCTGTTTGAGTGCATCTTGGCTGTCTATGGCTGAGGTGAGATTTGAACCCAGGGGGCTGGGCTGTTAACCACAAAACCATGTGACATCAACATTCCCTGTTCGAAAAGCAGTTGTTTCATCAGCTGCCAGAGACGTGTAGTGGCTTGGAGAGGTGGCGGGGGGAGGGGCAGCCACCAAATTAGAGGGTCTAGAGCTGCAAGAGGGGACCCAGAACGCCTGCTGAACCAAGGCTGATGCAAATCAGTTCTGAAGCTTTTAATGGTTTATTTGCTAAAGATGGACGTTCTCTTTCTTTTCCTTATTTAAAATTAGAGTGTTTGCCCAAGACAACAATTTGTGGAAATGGAGAAAGTCTGGGAATTGTTCAGCACTTTGCTAAATTGAGCTTCCCTTCCACGCTCCCATCTTTCCCTGCCCCCACCCCCCATTTTCTGGCAAAAGGAGTAATAGCTCACTCCTCTTATGGATTTAAGAGTCATCCTTTCTCTGTGGTGACACCAGTTGAGAGCTGATGCGAAAGCCCTGTGACTCCTCAAAATATGACACTAGATTGGTGTGGCGCCCCCCGGCGGGGCGGCCGCCGGCGGCCCCGCCCCCCCCCGCCCCCCCGCCCCACACGCCCCCAACTGGTCCCCCGTAAGTCAGAAACGCCGCAACATCATCACCTGACTTATGAGATCAACACAAACAAAAA